>SJYC01062727.1:0-22352 GCA_006408675.1 Madoqua kirkii
TGAGGGGGATGCTGTGTGAGGGGGATGCTGTGTGAGGGGGATGCTGTGTGAGGGGGATGCTTTGTGAGGGGGATGCTGTGTGAGGGGGATGCTGTGTGAGGGGGATGCTGTGTGGGGGTGATGCTGTGTGAGAGGTGACACTATGAGATCACATCCTGTGCACACATGCACCCCATGTTTGACTGTGGCTCAGCCACGAAGGGCACATACTCTGGGTTCAGTCAGTTTTATTTGAATTTAGGCTCTTCCACTGGCTGGGGGACAGACTTTGGCCAGTTTAGTTAATCTCTGTTTATATTTCACAGCCCTCATCTGTAAAATAGAGATAAGAATCCACATTCCTGAAAAGGTTACAGCAAAACAGGAATATTACAGAAAACACATTTAATGGCACCTACTGCAGAGTAAGTGGTCAGTAAATGTTGAGTACCATCATCTCTGTGCTCATGATGATGACGCTGCTGGTAATGCCTGTGGTGGTGATGGTGATGATGGTGATAGTGATGGTGGTGGTGCTGATGGTGGTGGCAATGGTAGTGATGATGGTTGTGATGGTGTTGGTTCTGATAGAGATGGTGGTGCTGATGGTGGTGGTCGTGGTGATGGTGTTGGTGATGGTGATGATGGTTGTGATGTTGTTGGTGGTGATGGTTGTGGTGATGATGGTTGTGATGGTGGTGTGGTGGTGGTGGTGGTGGTGATGTTGTTGGTTCTGATAGAGATAGTGGTGCTGATGGTGGTGGTCATGGTGATGGTGGTGATTGTGGTGGTGATGATGGTGGTGATGGTGGTGGTGATGGTGTTGGTGGTGATGGTTGTGATGGTGCTGGTGGTTGTGATGGTGGTGATGTTGGTGATGGTGGTGATGGCGGTGTTGTTGGTGCTGATGGTTGTGATGGTGCTGGTGGTTGTGATGGTGGTGATGTTGGTGATGATGGTGTTGCTGATGGTGCTGATGGTGGTGCTGGTGGTGATGCTGTTGGTTCTGATGGAGATGGTGGTGCTGATGGTGGTGGCAATGGCGGTGGTAGATGTAGTGATGATGATGATGGGGGTCACAGTGGTGGTGATGATAAAGGTCCTGATGGTGACCGTAATGATAACGATGTTTTCATGTGGTTTCCCCAACAGCCTTACCACTTCCCTCTACTTTCTAAATTCTCTTTCTTCTAACGTCAGTTCTTATAACATTGGTATGAGTTTTCTAAATGAAAATGTGTATGCATACCGTGTTTTCTTGATGAGAGTGAAATACCACTAATTAATGGGCAAAGGATTCACAAATGCTCATCACTGCATCCAATGAAGAAGACATTAAAAGTCAGAACTATCAACTCTGCAGAGCAGTTCACCTGGCAATCCCAAAGTAAAGACATGGGGCTTGCAAGAGAGGAAATGGCAGGCTTTTTTTATCTTGAACATGGTGAATTATTATTAGTTATAATCATATATGGATTTGAAGTATCTAAAATGGAAATATAAATTACATTACCCACGATCACAAACAACAGGAGAATGTCTATGCTCATGTTACACAGCTGCCTTCCTTTAACATAACAGGCAGCCTCTTCGTGTCCCAACACCCAGCCTGACAAAAGACACACTTGAAGAACTTTACGTTTCTGCCAGCCTTCTATGATTCACTGTTGGCGTTCTACGTAACGTGTAAAGGCAGACTAGTGTTGCACCTTGTTACTTCTGTGAACTGCAGTTTATACTGGAAAACCCTCTTCGGGGAGGAGAATCGCCCAGCGTGCTTTCTGAACCGGGCAGGCTACACCCAGTCGGTTAAAACTCGCGTCTCTGACGACGTGCGCCTCGTGGCTGCAGCGGCACCTGGACGTTTCCTTCTGGGGCTGGGGTGGGGGCAGGGGCATCAGCCTGGCTCAGGAAGACGTGGAATTGGGTATTGGCATCTCCTGGACTCAGCATCCATTCAGCAAATGTCCCGGCTGGGAATCCAGGAGCCGGGTCCCCAGTAGTGGTTGAAGGAGATGGAGTAACACCCGCCCCCCGCCACCCCCGCTGGAGGCCCTGTCCAGAGAGGACAGGCCGGGTCTGCATCAGAGTGGGCGGCCCCTGCGGGCAGATGGCCCATGGAAGCGCTTGCATTTGGACTCCGCCAGCCCCTCCAGGGCAGCGATGCCCCCAACTTACATCACCAGCCATCCCAACACCTTGTCAGCAGGATGCCGGGTGGCCCCAGGACCGAAGGTCTGTGCTTCAAGCTCAGAAGGGAGCGGCTACATTGCCAGGAGTGAACTCTGTTTCCTCACTAACCTCCTACATTTATTTCTCAAAGGAGTAAACAGAGGCAGCTTCTGACAACAGCAAACCAGACCCTTGGGGGGTCACTCCTTGTCCGGGGGGTCCCAGCGAGAGGGGACCAGCGCAGCCCAGAGGGGCCTGATTAAGATGATCAAAGCTTCCGCCGTATCCGGGTGGGCAGGTCTAAAGGGAACAGGACAGAATGAGGACGCGCCAGGGCTGCTGATGGTGGCCCCTGGCCCTGGGGACGAGGGGAAGGCTGTTGCCAGGGAGATGGTGCCAACCCGTGCCCTCCCTCAGCCTCTCCCCCACTGGGCGCCTCGTTACTGGAGTCAAGGACGGGGCCAGGAGCGCGGAGCTCCCAAGCTGCTCCCGCGCAGGGCAGGATGAGGGGCACACAGTAGGGCAGCGTGGGGAGGAACCCTCTATCCCTGAATGAATTCGATTCTCGGGACTTTGAGCCTCTGCTCCTGGCCCATTCGAGGTTGGGCGGTGGCGGCACCCAGGATGGAGGTGGCATCTCGGCCTCGAGGGGCCGAGGGGAGGGCACACCTGCGACAGCCAGGCCAGCCCGTCCCCCCGCCCAGTCTCTGCCCGCTCCCGGACGGAGCGTGCAGACCACGGGCCCAGTCCACGGCCCCCAGCCCAGCCTGGCCACTCCGGGGGCTCTGTAACTTCCTCACCTCTGGGAGGGGAGTGGTCAGGGCGTTCCTCCCACGTGTACGAGTGTGCAGAGAGGGCTCGCCAGGTTAAAGGCAAGCGCTCCCTTTGAAAGCTGTGCCGAGTGCCCATGCACAAATGCAGTCCACATGGACCGCGGCTGGGGACGCGCGGGCAGGCACGTGACTCGGGGACAGAGCCATGCAGGCCCCAAAATGGAGCCCCGGGTGGTGATTTTAGCCCTTTCCTGACAGGGGGGGGACCCACGAGCTAACATCCTCCCTGAGACGGACGCCTGGCGGCCAGGGGGCCTGCTGAACGGAGCACAGGGGCCTCGTCCAGGTTTCACCCCGAATTCCTCTCGCCAGTGACCGCAGCTGCTGAGGACTAGGTCCCCCTGAGCTGGGGGCTCTGAAGCCCTGTCTGTTTACAGTGGGGTTTTTTCAGGGTGGGGAAGGTACCACAGAGGGAAACACGAATATCAGGTCGTGTGATTGTTCTCCTCAGACACCCTCGGGCCCCTCTCCAGGGAGCTGCACTGGACACTCATTTGCTGAAACATGTAAACGGGTTGAAAGGGGAGCTGGTGGTTACAGGGCCTGGTCGGACCGTGGGCTTCCACGTCCCGCATTCTCCCAGTCACCGCTCTCAGGGGACGCTCTTCTTGCTTTTCCTTTCAGGGAAGAAAATCAGGTATAAACGCTGCCCAGGACAGTGGGAGGTAGGGGATGAAGGGGACAGGGGTCCCGTGTTTGTGAGACCACGTGGCCACCCCCAGGGAGGACAAAGCGGTGGAGGTCAAGGCGGTTCAGAGAGGGTGGAAGTCATCCCAGGCGGCTGTCATCTTTCCCTAAAGAGCCTCCGGGCGGTGAGGTTCCTGTGCCCCTGCTTCCGCCAGCTTCCTGGGGGTCCATCTTCTCCACGTGGGCAAAGGGTCGAGCCAGATTCACATCCCAGAGCAGGAAGAGGATGAAGACAGGACAGAGTGGGCCATGGCACCCGTGGCGGGCATGCCTGGTGGCGCCACGCAGGTTCAGAGAAAAGCACGCAGTTCCAAGGCCTTCTGATATTAACCCAAACGCTTCTACCAGTTAATATGGGCAAATTGGACCCCAAGACAAGCAAGCCATTTGTCACCGTGGGGACACTTTTTCTTCGGGACACAGAAAGCAATTTTAGAAAGTAATAAAGTACTAAAGGGGGAGTGTCAGGTCAGAACTTAGACTCTTTTTAATGTTTTATGTCTCTGTTTTTCTAATGCCTTAGAGTGCTAAGCGAACCCTCATCATGACCACTGGTGCGTAGACGTTTCTGCTTTGCTCTTGGGGACGAAGGCCCTGATCCCTGCAGGCTCTGCCGATGCCCGCAGCTCAGACAGCGCCATCCCTGGGGGCAACACCCCACCCTGCATGCCCAGCGCTTCCGGGGCAGATGGGGCACTGCTGGCCCAGACCCAGACCTTCCGCAGCTCGCCTGGGGGTGCCCCCAAACCCTCTTCAGGATGCGGTGTCCCTGCTGTTAAGGGACAGGGGTCCCGTGTTTGTGAGACCACGTGGCCACCCCCAGGGAGGACAAAGCGGTGGAGGTCAAGGCGGTTCAGAGAGGGTGGAAGTCATCCCAGGCGGCTGTCATCTTTCCCTAAAGAGCCTCCGGGCGGTGAGGTTCCTGTGCCCCTGCTTCCGCCAGCTTCCTGGGGGTCCATCTTCTCCACGTGGGCAAAGGGTCGAGCCAGATTCACATCCCAGAGCAGGAAGAGGATGAAGACAGGACAGAGTGGGCCATGGCACCCGTGGCGGGCATGCCTGGTGGCGCCACGCAGGTTCAGAGAAAAGCACGCAGTTCCAAGGCCTTCTGATATTAACCCAAACGCTTCTACCAGTTAATATGGGCACAATTGGACCCCAAGACAAGCAAGCCATTTGTCACCGTGGGGACACTTTTTCTTCGGGACACAGAAAGCAATTTTAGAAAGTAATAAAGTACTAAAGGGGGAGTGTCAGGTCAGAACTTAGACTCTTTTTAATGTTTTATGTCTCTGTTTTTCTAATGCCTTAGAGTGCTAAGCGAACCCTCATCATGACCACTGGTGCGTAGACGTTTCTGCTTTGCTCTTGGGGACGAAGGCCCTGATCCCTGCAGGCTCTGCCGATGCCCGCGGCTCAGACAGCGCCATCCCTGGGGGCAACACCCCACCCTGCATGCCCAGCGCTTCCGGGGCAGATGGGGCACTGCTGGCCCAGACCCAGACCTTCCGCAGCTCGCCTGGGGGTGCCCCCAAACCCTCTTCAGGATGCGGTGTCCCTGCTGTTAGGCCCACGTGGCCCCACATCCGGAGAACAGGCAAATAGACAGGCAGGCTTGGCCCACAGCACAGCGTCTACGCCCCAGGAGTCGGTGTCAGCCCGCGGGGAGCTCCGGGCTCAGCCCCGCAAATATCCCACTCACTGTCCACCCCCAGCCGCCCACCAGACCCCACCCCTAGACCCCCTGCACAGCCCCTTCCATGCACACGAACCCCTGCAGAGTCCGCCGGAACGCAGGCGGGCGAGTCTGAATCCCCAGGGGTCAGCATCCCCCAGAGGCCCCATGTGAGCCTAGGAGGCCCCTCGGGTCTCAGGGGCTGGGGCAGGCCTGGCTGCATTGGTCCCGGTGGGGTGGCGGGCAAGCGGCTGAGAGCTGGGGTGGGGGCAGTCGTCTATTCCACAATAAAATTCAACTACAGATTTAATCTTTCCACCCAATGAATATATGTGCACGCTCAGTCACCTCAGCTGTGTCCGACTCTTTGCAACCCCATGGACTGTAGCCCACCAGGCTCTGCTGTCTGTGGGAGTCTCCAGGCAAGAACACTGGAGTGGGTTGCCATGCTCTCCCCCAGGGGACCTTCCCCACCCGGGGATCAAACCCATGTGTCTCCTGCATCATCCACTTTACGGGCAGATTCTTTAGCACTGAGCCACAGGGAACCTCATGAATATATGTAGTTCCAGCCACATCACTGTGCCGTTCCATGCACTTGGGGGCAGGACGCAGAGAGCTGGTTCAGCTGCTCAAGACCATGGGGCTGCTTAGTGTTAAAAGCAGAAACGTCCAAAGGGTCAGTCACTCCAGGAGGCCTCTGGGCTGGGCTGTTGCTGGCTGCATGTCTGCGTCCCTCACGCACAGGGTGCAGCCCCAGCCGCCGGTGTGGTGGCACTGGGGGTCCTCTGGGAGGTGATCAGGGTTAGACGGGGTCATGAGGGAAGTGCCCTGTGATGGGGCTGGTGCCCTGGATGGAACACAGAGAGCCTGGAGCTCCATCCTCACCCCGTGTGAGCACATGGCCAGGAGGCTTCCGTCCATGAGCCAGGAACTCCTGCCCAGATGCCACAGCTGCACCTCCCTCCCTGACCACCCGCCCCCCTCCCCCAAAGCTGTGAGAAATCACCGTTTGCGGCGGAAGCCCCCAGGCTGTGGTGTTTCTTTACAGCCGCCAGTGCCTAGGATGAGGTCCTACCTCGCCCTGCCCCTGGGCTCTCACTGTAACACCTCCACTGGGACCCATCCCCCTGCCAGGCCCACCTTCTAGGACCCCAACCCCCAAACTCCACTGCCCCAGCCCCGGCCGTTGCCCGTCTGGAGAGGCCCCTTTACCCACCACCACCACCACGCCAGACAGATCACTCACCTGATACTGCTTCTGTGACTCAACACATCTTTTAAAAGCTAATCCTATTTATTTGCTTTCTAGTTTCAAGGAAGGGAGAGGGCAGATTTTATTTTCTTGGGCTCCAAAATCACTGCAGATGTTGACTGCAACCAGGAAATTAAAAGACGCTTGCTCCTTAGAAGAAAAGCTATGACCAACCTAGACAGCATGTTAAAAAAGTAGTCACACCACTTTGTCAACAAAAGTCCATATAGTCAAACTATGGTTTTCCCAGGAGTCACGTCCGGGTGTGAGAGCTGGACAGTAAAGAAAGCTGAGCACCAAAGAATTGATGCTTTTGAACTGTGGTGTCACAGAAGACTCTTGAGAGTCCCTTGGACTGCAAGGAGATCCAGCTAGTCCACCTTAAAGGAAATCAGATGTGAATATTCATTGGAAGGACTGATGTAGAAGCTGAAGCTCCAATACTTTGGCCACCTGATGTGAAGAGTCAATTCACTGGGAAAAAAGGAAAACAAACCTTGATTCTGGGCAAGATGGAAGGCAAGTGGAGAAGAGAGGAGCAGAGGACGAGATGGTTGGATGGCATCACTGACTCAATGGACATGAACTTGAGCAAACTCCGAAGGACAGGGAAGCCTGGTGCGCCGCAGTCCACGGGGTGGCAGAGTTAGACGTGACTTAGCGACTGAACAGCAGATCAGGAGTCGGGAGGGAGCACTCTGTGTCTCGGGGGCAGCCCTCTCTCCTCCCGCCATCCCCCGCGCGGCCCTTCTCCGCGTCGCCCCTCCCTTCTGTGTGCCCCACACTCCCCTCCCTCCCTCTCAAGTGGCTACTGGAAAGTTGAGAGCAAATTTTAGCATCCAGCGTCAGCAACCTTCTCCAGTCCTGAGAGCGATTCTTATTCCTCCTTCTCGTGATTATTAATTTATGTATTATTATCTATTGATCCTTATTATTATGGTCATTATTTCACATATGACCTAATGTGAGCTACCCCAAATCCTTTTGGAGTTAGGCAAACATAAAGAAATAATAGATCCATATTGACTGCAAGACATCACCTGAAAGTATTTAGAAAGAAGGAGAAAGAGGAAGTCGTGATATGAAGGCCTCATGATTTTAATCCTTAAAAGCTTTTCAAATATTGCTGGTGAACTGAGGACTCCACTCACATGGGTCCTTGGGTCTTTCTCTATCAAGAATTCTATGACCTTCTTGAAACTGAAGGTTTTGAAACAGCAACACACAAAAGGTGATGGAAGGCGCTATTATTTGATGATGGTAAGCACAGCTCAAGAGTAATGGGTTTTTAATCCTGCAGGGAGGCTTCGGGGCTGGCAGAAACCACACGCCTCTCACTTCCCGGGCTCCCGTGTGCGCCGCCCTGCAGGGCTCTGAGCCGGAACGCCGGGGATTGAATGAGGACCCTCTGATGAACTCCAGACAGTCTGCACTCACAGCAGAGCGAGGCTGCTGCAAAATCGATCCAAAACCTGGGCGCCGAGGAAACATTGCCGCAGGGGGCAGGCTTCAGTTTGTGTCTTTAACTATTGCTTAACTCAGAGGGGCAACGAGATTCCTATGAACACTTTCTCAAAGGAAAAAGCAAAGCCTAGTCAATGCAAATAACGGATGACAGTATGGAAAGAGGCCTGCGGCCTCACCTGCCTCCTGAGCGTCTTGGCACAGGGTCGAGGCCCTCACCCCGCGGGGGCCGACCTCTCACAGGGGTCAGAGCAGGTGGGCACTTCCAGCCGGGATGACAGGCAAACCAGAGAAGCACTTCCTGCCCGGAGCACACAGACAGCAGTGACTCTGCCGCGGCTGAGGGCAGACCCTCAGGGGCCCCGTGCCTCCCGCTTCTTCATGTTGACCCTAGGGTCTCGCCCACAGCACAGCACAGACAGGAAGGCCACCTTTCATCAGCGGCATGGAGGAACCAGCAACGCAGGAGAAGAAACCGCACTCACGTGAAAACACCTGGGAGCTCCCAGAGACAGCCCCAGCATCGGAGGATTCTCTGTGGACTTCACAGTCCTGGGGCTCCCGCCGCCAGTGTGTCCAGCAACCCAGGGACACCGTTCACACCTTGGTCTGTGTGCCTGCACCAGTGTGTCCAGCAACCCAGGGGACACTCTCCACACCTTGGTGTGTGTACTGTGTGGTCCAGCAGCCCAGGAACACTGTCCACACTGTGGCCCGTGTGCAAACTCGACCGAAGTGCAGGGCCGGTCAAGCTTATGGCTGACCTGGAGTTGCTGGGAGAGCCTCAGGCACTTCCAGGACCTCCCGGATCAAGTCTCCACAACGCCGGCTCCCTCTGGGAAGCCAGTTTCTAGCGTGAGCAGCACGTTCACACTCAGACAGGAGGGTGGGAACACTGCGCGGTGCAGCCTCGTCGTCTGGGCCTTTCCATCCCGAGGGCGCTGGTAGTCCTGACACTTCAGGCGCGGTCCCTTGTTTCAGCACAGATCACCCCAAAGCCACAGATCACTGACAGATCATCCACTATGCAAATCAGCTTCTGTGCCTAGCAATTAAAGCCAGTGTCACAGCTAAGCTGCGGTTCACTGGGATCTTACTTTTCATGCAAAACAGCAAAAGCCTCGAGCTGAACAGACACAAAGACCAACGGAATTCTCCTCGACGCTCTAAACAGACAGACCGTTAGGGGTGGCGAGGCACACTTGCCAGTCAGCGCCTCGTCCGATGAAATGGAGTCATTTCCTTTCCTGTCTCCTGCCTGAAATAAATGCCAATAGAGGGAAAGACTGGGGCGGGGGTAAGGGGGATCGGAAGTGAGGGGGAGGCGATGAGGCTGAATCTGGGGTGGAGAAGCGAGATGGAAGCACAGCAGACGCGCTTCGCAGCAGCTGCACCGTCCTCACAGACAAAGGAGCTGCTGGAGGGGAGAGGGTGAGCCCCCCAGGTCCGCCCCGCGCCCCTCCCCTCCTCCAGCCACTTCAGCGCCCTGGCCCTAGGTCGGGGCTCACACAACCTTGGCAAACCTGCCAGCAAAGACAAAGACCCTGGAGCACAGGAGGCCAGCCAGGCGTGCCCTGGGCCGACGCTGCACGGGGGTGGCCGCAGGCCTGGGCCACTTCCAGGCCAGAAGGGAGGAGTCGCAGGGCCGTGGGCACCCCCCACACGACCCTCATCACCGGCCCGGGAGCGTGTTTCCTCCAGGCGGCGGCTCCTAAACCCTGAGCTCCTCACGGCTCTCCTAACTGCGCTGGGGACGCGGCACCAGGTCAGCGGCACAGCTCACACGGGCTGCCGAGGACACGGGGCCTCAATGTCATCGCCCGCCGGGGACGCGGAGCCAGATGGCCTCTGTGACAGGCCCTGAGCGCGAGCCCGGGATGCCGGCCTCGAGGACAGGCACCAGGGATAAACCTGGGCGAGCGGGAGCCCGGGCTTTGGACGGAGGCCACTCCTCCAGGCCCGGGGGAACAGAGGCTGTTTCCCGGAGCCGCACAGGAGACGCCTGGGCGCTTCAGAGCACGGGGCTCTGGGGAGCTGGCGAGCTCGCTGCCCGGCAGCCCCATCTGCCGCCGCCCTCCCACTGTCCCCGGCTGCGGTCCCTTCAGACTGGGAGGGGGACTCCCGTGACCTCCCAGGTTGGAGCCCCTCACCAGCCAGAGCCAGATGGGGGGGGTAACAAAGCAGCGGAACCACCCCCCCAGGGGGGCTTACGGCCCCGGGGCCAACAGCCTCAACCACCCCAAGCCCCGAGCTTTTCTCTTTCCGTTTTCCTGAAAGCTCAGTTGCTCAGTCGTGTCCAACTCTTTGTGACCCAGTGGACTGCAGCCCGCCAGGCTCCTCCGTCTGTGGGATTCTCCAAGCGAGAGTCCTGGAGGGGCTGCCATGCCCGCCTCCAGGGGGCCTTCCCGCCCAGGGGTCGAGCCCGCACCTCTGTCCCCACACTGGCAGCCGTGCCCTTTGCCACGCGCGCGCCTGGAAAGCCCTTCCTGGGAGCACCGCGTGCCATTTCTAAATAAGAAGCTGTTTCAGCTCAGGGCACAAGCTGCCCCCCAGGCAGGACTGACCCCGGGACCACTCAGCCCCGACCCCACGCACAGGGCCAGCCGCTGACCTCTGTGCTCTCAGCTCCCCCAGAGGACCCCCAGACAGTAAGAAGCCCCGCCCGCCAAGGGCAGCAGGTGTGGATGCCTGGCCCCCAGGGGAAGCTGACCGCTGAGGCTCAGCGGCAAGGAGACAGTGACCTCCACGCTGACCCCTTGGGGGGGCGGCAGACGCACCCTCGAGGGACCCAAACCTGTGGCAAAGGCTCTTCTGGAACCACTTCCCTCCAGGGGCCCGCCCTCAGGTGGGCTCTGTGCCCCAAGACTGACCTGCCTCTCTGCCCCCGGGGCCTCCCTCCTCTCCTCTCCTCCGTGAACACCGAGGTCATGCCCACCCGCAGCGAGGTGCTTCTGGCTAGAGCCCAAAGGGGATGAGGAGGTGAGGCACCGGCACCCAAGGACTCATCGCTGTTTCTCCTGCTTGCTGCCCCCGACCCCCAGAGACCCCCAGCACACACCCCGGGGACGGGGGCGCTGAGAACACAGCAGAGCGTCTATCAGAGACCCCCCAGCACACACCCAGGCCGGGGGACGCTGAGAACATGGTGAGGCTTCCATCAGAGACCCCCCAACACACACTCAGGACGGGGGGAGCTGCTGAGAACAAGGTGGGGCTTCTATCAGAGACCCCCCAGCACACACCCCAGGACAGGGGCGCTGAGAACACAGCAGAGCGTCTATTAGAGACCCCCCCAACACACACCCAGGCCGGGGGATGCTGAGAACATGGTGAGGCTTCTATCAGAGACCCCCCCAACACACACCCAGGTAAGGGGGGTGGGGGCTGAGAACAAGGCGGGGCTTCTATCAGAGACCCCCCAGCACACACCCCAGGACAGGGGTGCTGAGAACAGGTGGGGCTTCTATCAAAGACCCCCCAGCACACACCCGGGGACGGGGGACGGCGCACTGAGCACGCAGCAGAGCATCTATCAGAGACCCCCCAGCACACACCCCAGGACAGGGGTGCTGAGAACAAGGCAGGGCTTCTATCAGAGACCGCCCAGCACACACCCAGGGACCAGGGGCCGGGCTGAGCACGCAGCTCTGTCCTGGCCACGCGGTCTCGAGTCCATGTGCTTCAACAGTGCCCCAACTCCGCCCCCGCCAGGCTGTGAGAAGCCCTTCCTCGACAGAGGGCAAGGACCCTCTGGCATCACACCCACACGCCGTCAGCATGCCTGGGCTCCCGACAGCCACTAGGGCCAGAGCGCCCGTGGGATCAGGCGGCCCCGGAAGCTCTGGCCCCTGAAACTGAACAGGAAGCACTCAACTCATGGCCTGTTTGGATCTCAGGTCTCAGTTCAGGGCCTAGAAGCAGGCGTGGTTATCTCTCCTCCCTTTCCTCACGTGCCCCTGGGAATCTCTGTTTCCCCAGGTGTGGAGATGTAAACCCTCCGTGGGGGTGTTTTCCGTCTGCATTTTTTTTCAATCATAAAATCTACATCTCTGAACAACTGAGGTTTATCAAGTGCAATGTGTTAAGCATGCAGGCACATTTTAAAGATGTGGGTTTTTATTTTTTTTTTTAAGAAATAAAGAATTCTTTCATTTTTAAAGAAATAAAGATTATTCCCTTTGAGGGGAGAGAAGGGCCCAGAGTGTATACAGGAAGAGGGTTTTTTTTTCACTCTATGACTATACAATTGATGGTTTAGTTTTGAGCGTGACTTACCTTTTCTTTGCAAAAAAGGAAAATTAAAGTAATTCAACTGTCCATTGCTAGTTGTTACTGCATATGTTCCGAAATATTTGCCAAAATACACGTGAAAAAAAGAGATATTCATTGCAACATTCTTTGAAATAGCAACACACTAAAACCACTGAGGTGTCCATGAACAGAGGGCAGAGGCGGGCAGAGGCGGGCAGAGGCGGGCAGAGGCGGGCAGAGGCGGGCAGAGGTGGGCAGAGGCGGGCGCCCGCAGCTGTGCGAGGCAGAGCGGGCGGGGTCAGTGCGGGAAGGTCCCAGGAGGGTTTAAGCAGGAAAAAGGGCAAGTAAGGCGCTGACTGCTGTACCTTATGTTTTTCCACTTAAACATTTTTACAATAAGTAACAGTTCTCCCGGAGAAGGCAATGGCACCCACTCCAGTACTCTTGCCTGGAAAATCCTATGGACAGAGGAGCCTGGTGGGCTGCAGTCCATGGCATCACTAAGAGTCGGATATAACTGAGTGACTTCACTTTCACTTTTCACTTTTATGCACTGGAGAAGGAAATGGCACCCCACTCCAGTGTTCTTGCCTGGAGAATCCCAGGGACGGGGGAGCCTGGTGGGCTGCTGTCTATGGGGTCGCACAGAGTCGGACACGACTGAAGCAACTTAGCAGCAGCAGTTCTCTCTGGGAAAGAACCACAGAAATTCAGTAGGTGCCTTTGGTGAGGTGGAGCAGGGGGGAAGGATTCTGCTTTTTATTCTGTGTTTCCTGAACTAGGAGGATTTTCTCCCGTTGTACCTGTGCGCTGGGAGGAAAATGGACATGTTCTGTAACTCAGACGTACCCACCAATGTCCCTGGTTGGACTCGGTGCAGAGTCAGCATGAGATTTCCGGTCAAGACGTCAGGTTCCCAAGGGTTCAAAAGGCCCCTTCTCAGAACCCCAGCTCTAACCCTGAAGGCTCTGCACCCCGATCTCCTGTGGGCTCAGAGGGCAGTTCCTGGAGGGGAGGGGCGGACCCTGGGGTCACACAATCTCTGCTTTTCTCCCAAAGGCCCAAGGGAAGCGCTCAAAATAGAGCAGAAATGGAAGGAGAGAAATCCACTCCCTTGGAGAGGGCTGGGAATGAAGATATTTTAATGTTTGAATGTCTCAGTGGAGACAGAGATTTCTTCTGTTCTCCTCTTTCACAAAGTCAACATTTAAAATAAAAACAGACAAATACTTTTTTTAAAGATTAAAAAAAAATGTTTAGAAAAACCCACAACTATCAACTTAAACAAGAAAAGGAAGTTTGAAAATGAAACATGTTCCAGCAACTGGGTGTGAAGGCTTCACGGAAAGGAGGATCTGGGCTGAGCACGGTTGAGGAACAAGAGTGATCTAGAAAGACAGGAGGAAGGAGCACTGGGTGGGGGGAGCAGGCAGCGACACGAGGCAGATTCAGGGAGCAATAGGTTTCTGTGTAGCAATAGTGTGGGGTCACCAGCGGGGAGCTGTCGCCAGGAGCTCCACAGAGCTCTCCAGCCTCACCAGTTGGGGGAGTCACTTGGCGTAGCTCCCCTGAGATCCATCCAGGCTGTTGCAAGAAAGCTGTCTGCCCCTTCCCACTGCTGGGTAGTGTCCACAGCATGGAGTGCTGTGTGGACAGCCGTCCACCCACAGCTAGGCTTTTCTGTTCTCCCATTACCACAAATGGGGCTGCTATGGACATTCCCGTCCAGATCTGCACATGAATATCCGTGTGCGTTTCTCCGGGATAAATGCTCAGGAGTGCAGTCACTGTTTAGCTAAGGAAACCGTTTCCCAGAGACGCTGAACCACCCGTTTCCCACCAGGACAGGGGACTGAGCTGCTCCACCTCCTTGCCAGCGGCGGTGGTGGCAGCCTTCCGTCTTACGCGTTGTGGCGGGTGTGCCAGGAAGCCTCACCGGGTGCGGTCTGATCTGCTTTCCTCGATGGCTGACGACCCTGTGCGTTCTCCACGACCTTATCTGCCACCTGGGGAGCCTCTTTGGTGAGCCGGCTGCCCCTGCCTCCTGCCCACTGTCCAGGCGGGTCGGTGGTGGTGGCTCACAGGCTGGCGCTTCCGTGTTCCAGGTGCGAGTCCTCTCCAGTCGCGCGATCTGCAAACATTCCCCCAGTCTTCGTGTTTCCTCCCCTACCAGGGAATGTTGAACTTTGATGACGCCCAGTTTATCCGTTTTCCTCTTTAGGGTCATGCTTTTGGGTCAAGTTTATCAGCTGGTGCTGGTCCTAAATTTTCTGGTTTTGTCTAAAAACGCTGTAGCTGTGCATTTACATTAAAGTCAGTGATCCATTTTGAGTTAAATATTCTAAGGCATGAGGTTTTCATCAGATTCTTTTTTAAAACATATAGATCAACTGCTCGAGCACCGGTGGCTGAAATAGCATGGCTTTCTGCATTAAACTGCGTCTGTACCTTTGTCAAAAATCTGTCGCCACCAAAAATGGCAGAGGAGAGAAATTTCAAACATTGTCTCTCCACAAAGCAATGATTAAACTGGCAAACACAGGCTGACTTTTGGAAACTCTGGGAATCTAATGAAAAATGTACAACACCCAGGGGAAGCTTCTTTCTTAATGAAGAAGGACGTTGCTGAATTTCAGGAAAGGCGTTTTGATATTTTAACTGACCTGCTTCCATCTCCCGCTCCCCGCAGCTCAGTGAGGACTCCCCACCCCCAGGAGCAGCAGGGCCCTCATGCTGAAGAAGCAGTGCCTGGGTTTCCCTCCCTGGCGGCCCCCGAAGGACCGACTCAGGGCCAGCCTTTGCTCCACTGCCTGGGACCCCTCCCAGGGATGACCCAGCACCCAGGAGATGTTTGCCCGAAGTATTTAAAGCCACATGTGGTATCTGAAGCCACCTGGAGCAAGGCGTGCCTGACCTGGAGAGCAACAGACACGCTGGAATGTGAGGAAGGGAGAGGTGGAGGGAGGCGACACCTGGGACAGTAGGTCAGTCCAGGCGCGCAGCCGTGTCCGACTCTGCGGCCCCGTGAACCGCAGCGCGCAGGCCCCCTGTCCATCACCAGCTCCCGGAGCGCACCCAGACTCACGTCCATCGAGTCCGCGATGCCGTCCAGCCCTCCCATCCTCGGTCGTCCCCTTCTCCTCCTGCCCCCAATCCCTCCCAGCATCAGAGTCTTTTCCAGTGAGTCAGCTCTTCTCATGAGGTGGTCAGAGTACTGGAGTTTCAGCTTTAGCATCATTCCTTCCAAAGAAATCCCAGGGCTGAGTCCACAGGCACGGGCAGGGCTGAGCGCCTGAGGGGACCATCAGCTTCACCCCTGCCTGAGGCTCGGGCTCCACCAGAAGAGAAACCGACTGCGGCAGGGTGTGAATAGCCTGCTAAGCCTAAAGGAGGCTGGGCTGGTTGGCTTCTTTGTTTTCGGCTCCAGGCAAGTAAGAAAGTCTCTGCCAAATCACTGAGACCAGCAGGAGCACGGAGCAGAGACAGCGGCAACCGTACACGACAAAGAGCACAGTCCTCACAGAAGACACAGGGGAGAGGCGCCAAAACCCAGACGAGTGGCAAGGAGCCCTGGCTGGGGGACGGGTAATTTCCACGCGGCCACGCCGTAACGTATTCAGTGGACAGTTTTCAAATGACTACGGCAAGAAAAGAAATAAAAGGCATACAGACTGGAAAGGAAGGAATAATACCAATGACACGCTTGTCTATAGAGAAAATCTCAAGGAGCCACTGTTTCCAGCTGAGCCAAAGGACTGGGTGTCTCTCTGTGTAGACAAGCAAGCACATGTCCAAATAAGTCATATTTACACTTTAGTAAATACCATCACATGGGTCACTGTGAATCTTCAATATTGCATCTTCAAGTTACTTCCACCATATTTACCTAAAATGACAAAATTATAATGCATAATCTCTTTACTTGCACACTTCAAAAATGTTTCTTTATTTTGAAAACCTCACATAATTAGAAAGAAAAATTGAACATAATCAAATATCCTATGTCCAAGGGTTCAAAGTACAATTATTTCCTCAGGGTTAATTGGGCCTTCTAATTACTAACTACAACATGTATGAACACATATTAATCTTTCCTTAAACCGCAGGGCCTTCCTGGTTATTTTCTCTGCCACGGCTCCTGCCGTAACATTCTCTGCCGTTTCACGTAGTCAGGCTTTAATCAACGCTATTTGTCCTCCTTGTCACAGGATGTTGAAGAGAAGTTGCTGGCGTCTTGGATTTTGGATTCACTGAAAGGCAGAACGGGTCCAGCTGCTGTCCGCCCATTATCTGAGCCAAACCACACGAGAGAAGAGAGAAACTGGAAAGGGGCCGTGAGCAGCGGGGGCGCTGGTGGAGCCTCAGGCAGAGCCCAGGCGGGCAGAGGGCCCTTTGGAAGGACTCCGAGGCTCGCCCCTCCTCTTTCTGCGAAGTGGCGGGTCTCCCGTGTCCCGCAAGGTGAGCAAGGAGGGCTCCTGGAGGAGCTGGGGCACCCGCAGGAGGGGCGGCTGCCCTCACTCCCTGCTGGATGTCAGTGAACCCAGCCCAGCCGCCGGCGCAGCATGGAGGAGGTCTCCCCAACACTGGCTGTGTCCCCGCAGGGCAGGGACACGTAAGACAAAGACCAGGACGTCTGCTCCTGTCCTGGAAACCCTGACTGCGCAAGGGGACTGGAGCACCCCGACCGCTCCCTGCCTCCTGAGCCTTCAAGGCTTCGGCCAAAAGACCACGCGGCTGGCTCAACCACATAGAACAATGTCCACCGTTTGCTCTTTGATCCCCCGTCACCCGGAGGAGCAAGAAGAGAGAGCACGGGAGGTGGTGAGAGAGAAAGGGGCCTTTCTGCTGGAGGAGGAGCGCAGAGCAGCCGGGGGGAACGGCGCGTAAACAGGGGACGCACGTGGGTGCGGGACCCTGGACGTGGGACCCGTGTTCCCATGGGCCTTTAAAGGCTTAAATTGAGTGGTGTTCATCAGGACGGGACTCAGCTGTGGAGTCAAAAGCAACTCAAGGGACCTCCCTGGTGGTCTAGTGGCTAAGACTCCGTGCTCCCAAAGCAGAGGGCCCAGGTTTGGTCCCTGGGCAGGGAACTAGATCCCACATGCTGCATCTAAGAGCTCACACGCCACAACTAAAGATTCCCAGTTTGCAACTGAGACCGGGTGCAGCCAAATCAATGAGCAAATAAATATTTATTAAAAAAAAAAAAAAGGCAACTCAAAAGCTGTGAGATCAGCCTGGAGTGCAAGGAAGGAGAGTCACAGTTAAAAGCATCTACGGAGGGCTTCCCTAGTGTCTCAGTGATAAAGAACCGCTTCCGGTGCAGGAGACGTGAGCTCATCCCTGGTCTGGGAAGATCCCACACGCTGCGGAGCAAGGGAGCCCGCGAGCAGGACTGCTGAGCCTGCGCTCTGGAGCCCGGGGGCCAAAGCTCCCGAGCCCACACGCTGCAGCCTGCGCCAGAGCCCGCGCCCCACGGCAAGGAGAGCCCACAGGGGCAAAGCCTGCGCCCTCAGCCAGAGAGGAGCCTGCTCAGCGACGGAAACCCAGCATAGCCAACAGTAAACATCCCTTTCCCCTCCTCTTTCTGCGAAGTGGCGGGTCCCCCGTTTCCCACAAGGCGAGCAAGGAGGGCTTCTGGAGGAGCTGGGGCACCCGCAGGAGGGGCGGCTGCCCCTCATTCAGAAATAATCTATGGAGAAAAATAATACTATTTCCTCTGTGTACCCATTTATTTCAGCCCATTTAGAAATCAGTCACATTATGAAAAATTAAACACATGCAAACGTACAGAGGATGAAGTTAAAAAGACACCCAAATGTCCTCCGCACAGCTCTATCTTGCCTTATATGACTTATATTAAAAGAAAAAAATATGTAAACATCAGTGATAAAAACAGAACCTTCATTTCCACCTCTAAGAGTCCATAAGCCTCACTTCCTCAGAATGAACCACTCTCCTGAACTTGGCATTTATCCCTCCAAACGTGTCGTTAAACCAGTTTCGTGCATAGGCCAGGCTGTGGGGCGGCTCTAGAATCAGCTTTCTTTGTTCACCATTAGATTATTGAAGCTTACCTACACTGCACACACAAAAACCTGCGTACGGAGAGAGAGAGGATTCAGGCTCATCTGCTTTAATTACCGTAAAGCTGGTCTCTCGATATATCATGACTTACCCATTTATCTATCAGTGGTCACCCGGACTGCTTTGATTTCGGGTGATTATAAGCAAGTCTGCAGTACACAGCTTTATGCACGTCTCTTCACACGTGTAAGAGTTTCCCTGAGGGTGTGACCCTGCACTTACTGACAAAGTTTTATTGTTTCGTTGCATGTATTAATTAAATTTTATTTTTAAGTTAATTTATTTAAGTATCTCTATCCCATGTCCTTCTGCTGATGATTCAGCCACAGATTTAACAGATGTCGGCTTAGTCTTAACAAGTGCCCTAGTGACCAGGACTATGGATGAAAAAGGCAAAGTTCTCGCCAACATGTGGCGGATTTAGTGGGGAGCTAGATCACAAAAGGCAGTGAGATAAATAAATAACGCGGTTTCCAAGCTGATAAAGTGAAAGGGTGAGAGAGAAGAGAAAGGCCGAGGTGTGAGATGAACACCTCTCTAAAGGGATGACCCCCAGTGGAGGCTCAAGTGAACGGAAGGAACGGGCCACGCAGACGGGAGAGAAGCTCTCGACCGAGGCCGCAGGGAGAGCAAAGACCTGGGACCAACAGTCTCAGCATCGCCAAGAGAGGGGCAGAGGAGCGAGCAGACAGACGCAGCGGTGACTGGCGGAGCTGCTGGAAGGCCCGGTGACGGAGCCACACGGTCAGAGGCGAGGTCCACGGGGCAGTCCCCGCAGAGCGGCCGGGGGAGGGGGCCCTGGGGCTGCCTGGGGCCACAGCCACGCCCAGGCAGGCGGCGGTGGCCGCTCGGACGAGAGGAGCCGCGTGGAGGTTCGATTTGGAGAACACGCTGAAGGCCGGTGTGACGGCCCGCTCTAGAGTCACCGGTCTTCAACACGCCCCCGGAGTCCTCAGGTTGCTGGAAAGACTGGCTTCCCGAAGAAAGTGGATCCCAGGGGGTTTCTGGTGCAGCCCCGGGGCCACACTGGCGGCTCCCCCCACTGGCCGGGGTTCACTGTGATGGAGACCTCCTGCTGCAGGGGGCATCCCAGCCCCCAGCAGGGACCGTGAGCGACACTCAGCCCAGCCTCCAGGGAGCTCCGCCCAGGCCCCCAGAACAAGCCCAAGCAGGAGGGCCTCTCGGCCCACGGTCGCCTCTCCCCGGAGCCCAGTTTGGGTCCCACACCTCCTGGGGCCCGCCAGACGCTCCCCACACTCTCCTGCCAGTCAAGCCTGCCCCTCACTCAGCAGAAACCTTCTGTCCAGTCTTCAGGGCCTTCGGCCAACAATCAGTACAGAAATCCTTTGGTTTAAGCCGGTGATCAGCACGGCCTAGAACCAACAGGCTCATTCATGGGAGAGGCTAAAAGGGTAACGCGGGAGAGTCTCCACTTGACCATTGCCGGGGGTATTTTCACATTTACCATCTTTAAAACAAGAACGAAGTCTGGGAGGTGAGTAAGTGACAAGGGCTGGCTCCCCAGTGAGGGAGGTGAGGCTGCCTTCCCAGTGACCCCAGTTCACCTCCGGCCTAGCATGAGTGGGGACCCCAGCGCCGGTGCCTCCAGCTGCTCCATCAGCTCGGCGCTGGCTGTGAGCTGGAGCTTTGAACATCGGGTGGCCTGAGAGGGGCCGTGTGCGGCGGCCAGAAGGTAGGGTGCTTGAAACCGAGTCCCCTTCTCTGTGTTCACACGGTTCTCACGTGGGCTGCGAGGCCAGCACTGCCCCTGGGAGCGCAGTCCTCACCCCTCAGGGTTTCCCAGGTGAGGCCCAGGCAGCTGTGCGCCTGCCTTCTCCGTCAACCAGAACCTTCTAGCAAAGACACAGCCCTGCGAGTCAGGATTTGGGGGCTTTATGCTGGATTTTCTCAGCAGCAGCTTTGGTGACACATTTCAGCCACGGTGATTCTCTGTGGGGGCCATCCCAGCCCTGGTGGCCTCCTCAGCGACTCAGAAGATAAAGAAGCTGCCTGGAACACAGGAGCCCCAGGTTTGATCCCTGGGTCGGGAAGATCCCCTGGAAAAGGAAATGTCTACTCACTCCAGATCCCTGCCTGGGAAATCCCATGGACAGAGAGCCTGGCGGGCTACAGTCTACGGGATTGCAAAGAATCAGACATGACTGATCAACTAACACTTTCCGCTGCCTTTCCAGCCCTGGAGGATGTCTAGCAGTTTCCTGGGCCTCCACCCAGCAGATGCTGGTAACATCTTTTGCAGCGGCAAGGATCGAAATGTCTGTAGGCGTCACCAACCGGCAAACCACCTCCAGCTGACAACCACTGATGTGGTGAATGATGGCCTGGGGGGTCTCCACTTTCCCACGGGCCTAGGGAGTCTAGAGAGGCCCCCAAACCCAGCCCCCTCCATCAGTCAGGACTCCACTGCCCCTCAACAGTCACCCTCCTCCCCAAGCCGTCAGAGCCTCCTGACCGCCGTGCCAGCATCTCCTCCGCGTGCGGCCTGGGGACCGTGCTCAGACAGCTGGGCGCACACTCTGAGGCTCCAGCCCATCCAGACCATCCCGACGGCCTTGCTCTTTCCAAGCCGCAGCTCCCGGACGACAAGGTTATTTTCTGCAGAAAAGCCCACAATCTGGCACATGTTGTCAGGCCTCCAAGGAGACACAGGCAGGGCTGGAGCGTGGTATTATTTCCTGTTCTGCATTTTCAAATGCCTGCTAATTAAAGGATTTCATTTTGCTCTGAAAAGCCCTCATTCTTTTAGGAAAAATGTGCACGCAAAAGGTACTATTGTAGAAACATAATCCTGCTCATTAAAAAAAAATTCCCTCCGAAAAAAGCTCATCCCCCTTCAAGGGCTGTTTTTCTTAACCTTCATGGTGAATAAACATCATTTTTCACCGTAAGGAATCTAAATTCTATACAAATTGAGAGCGTTGCCAGGAGGTAACTTGCTGGGCAGCTGAGGAGGTAAGTGCGCAGCCTCTGGGTGGAGGGAAAGGTGCTCTGCACCTCAGCCCCCTCGAGGGGCTCTCCCCCCCGACACCACTCTCCCTGCCCCTCCCCGTGACAAGCCCCATCACAGCCCCTCTGGGGGCTGACCCTCCGTGACCGCCTGGCCCAGGTGGGGGGAAGGGCAGATGACAAAGGTTTCTCTCCCCTGGGTGGAGACCCTTCTGTGCGGCGTGGCTCTGTTAACACACGTTCACCACGTTCGTGAGAGACTAACGGAGTCCGTCTACACCGGGCCCAGACGTCTCCCAGCACTCTTGACCTCTGGAACCTCTGTCCCATCCCCTGCCCATGGGAGCTGCCCTGCTGCAGGCCCCACGTGTCCTGCATGGGCACACACAGCCAGGCCCCGACCAGGACCACAGGCAGAGTACACACTGGACCCTGAAGCCCCTTCACACTGGCCGTGAAGCACGGCCCCCTCCTCTCCCTGCCCTGCCGATCCCAAGGGCTCAGCTTCCCCTACTTCTGACCTTCGCCTTCTCAGCCCAGTGGGACCAGCTTGCCCTGTTGGACTCCAGTTTTTCGTGCCAGACGGGGAGCTTCAACCAGGCCAAGATCCAGGGCACACCTTGCCATTTGCCCCATGACCGGGGGGTCAGAGTCTCTCACTGCCTGTCATCCATGGCTGAACACAATGTTCCATAAATGCTGCCCGGTTCCCGGCTGTTTCTTTTTGGGGTGTGCAGTGATTCCTGTTCCTTGTTGGGGTGCATGAAGATTCCTGTTCCTTGTTGGGGTGTGTGGAGATTCCTGTTCCTTGTTGGGGTGTGTGGTGATTCCTGTTCCTTGTTGGGGTATGTGGTGATTCTTGTTCCTTGTTGGGGTGCATGGAGATTCCTGTTTCTTGTTGGGGTGTGTGGTGATTCCTGACTGTTCCTTGTTGGGGTTCATGGTGATTCCTGTTTCTTGTTGGGGTGTGTGGTGATTCCTA
>SJYC01062729.1:0-29659 GCA_006408675.1 Madoqua kirkii
GTCAGGCCCCCACCCCCACCCCCACCCCCACGGCCGTGGCTCCAGGGCAGCGCTCTCCTATTGCTCACACACATTTTATTTACACACGTTTGTCTTCTCCAGGGAGCCCCACAGGATACATTTTGTCATTTTTCCCTACTCCTGTAAAAGTGGGTTTTCATGCATTATTCATGATTTATGGATTCCCAGAGCACGCGGCCCGCTCAGTGCGGAGGGGAGTGACAAGCAAGCTTTGCCAGACTCCAGTGGGAGCTTCAGCGCTCCGCTCCCAGCTCACCCTCCCGATGTAAAACCAGGGCTCCGCTCACTTCAGTACGCAGCGGCGGTCTCTGAGAATGAGAGCTGTCACCGTCTCCACGAGAGCCGTCGGGAGCTCCCGGGGCCCCGCGGGCACGCCCCACTGAGGCTGCAGGACAGCATTTCTCAAGAAGGGAGCACAGGGAGCGGGCGCAGGCACGGCTGGGCCAGCTGGACGGCGCCCCCGCCCGCGCGGCCCTCCCAGGCGCTAACAGCAAGGCCCCACCAGCAGGGGCCCTGGAAACCCGCCTCCGAGGAAAGCCCAGCCTGAGAAAAGCGGTCTGCGGAGCCTGTCAGCCGGGGCTCCGCGACCCAACTCACCGCCTCCCCAGACCCGACACCCGGAGCGAAGCCCCGCGCCCAGCAGGAGCTGCCGGGCACGCACAGCCGAGGGCAGGGCTCAGCCGGCCTCTCGTAACCACGAGGAGCGCCGCGACCCCCGACATCGGAGGGGAGCGCCTGACACAAAGTAACACAACCGAAAGCAGGCAAAACCTGAGCCCGCGGGGACGCGGCGGCCGTGCCGAGCCGCCACCGCGGGGACGCGGCGGACGTCTGCGTGGGACCGTGTGTGTGCAGCACGTTACGTGAGGCGCCATGTGTATGCATGTGAGATGATGCATGTGTTGTCTGTGTGAGGTGATGCACATTCAGAATCCATGTCAGATGATGCAGATGTATAGGGTCGATGTAAGGTGACACCTGTATATACTATCTATGTGAGATAATAAAGGTATGTGTTAGCTACATGATGTGACATTATGCAGAATCCACGTGAGATGATGCATATGTATAGGGTCTATGTGAGATGATATCTATGTAAGGTGATGAGACAGATGGTGCAAAAAGTGAAAAAAAGTGAAGTCGCTCAGTCGTGTCTGACTCTTTGCGACCCCACGGACTGTAGCCTATCAGGCTCCTCCGTCCATGGGATTTTCCAGGCAAGAGTGCTGGAGTGGATCGCCATTTCCTTCTCCAGGGGATCTTCCTGACCCAGGTCTCCTGCATTGCAGGCAGATGCTTTACAGTCTGAGCCACCAGGGAACCTTGTGAGAATCACTGCATTATTTAAATCAAGTCATATAGTTCAACCTAAATATATACAGTGCTGTATGTCAACTATATCTCAATAAAATGGGAGTGGGGAGTGGCAAAAAATTAGAGATAGGAATATAAGAATTTTAAAAGAAATTATCACTACTTTGCTCATAAAGAAAAGAACAGAAAATGAATTTGCAAAATGAGACCACTATATGGAAGAATGGTTGGAAAGCATCACTAATTCAATGGACTTGAGCTTGGTCAAACTCTAGGAGATGGTGAGGGACAGGGAGGCCCGGTATTCTTCAGTCCATGGGGTCAAAGGGAGTCAGACACGATTTAGCAACTGAACAACAACAAATCCTACGCCCCTCCAAAAAAAAAATCAGAGAAAAGGAAAAAAACTCTTGGAAATTAAAAAGCAGAATAGCAAGCATTGAAAATACAATATTAAGTTTAGAATACAAAGTAGAACAAAACAAAAAAGGTGGAAAATCAGAATTAAAATACAAGAGAAGTACAGTAATGGTTCAGGAGATTCACTATCAGGAGAAAAAAAAGTAGCATCCCAGGAAAGAGAGAAGAGCAGAGAAGGAAATCATCAAAGAATTAATGCAAGAAAATTTCCCAGCACTGAAGGATGTATGTTCCCAGGGGGCACAGAACTAATTCAGCCCAGCCCAGCAGGCAAAATTGCCAACTGCACGCAAATCCCCACGAAGGGCTCCAACACAAGGCTAAAGAGAAGACACCACGCGGCACTGTGGCGAGGAGATCAGCTCAGGTGCCACCCGCCCGCTCCAGCGCTCAGCACCTGTGCGAGCGGGACGAGCTGCCCCCGCGAGTCCCTGGTGGACCAGGCCCCTGAGGGCCATTGCCATGACTTGCGCGTTACCTGCTTCCCTCTCTGTGCTGTGAACCACGAGGGGGAACTTACGCTTGTGAAACAGTAGATGCTAAACCTCTGGCACAGCTCCGGGCACAGAGCAGGTGCTCAGGAAATAATGATAACGGGGAGGGGCGTGGGGAAGTCAAGCGTCAGAGTGAGGACAAAGTCAGCCGCCCCCAGCAACACCCTGACGACCTGACGACTCGTGACGGGTTCTGCAAATTCCCTCCTGTGCCCAGGCACTGGGGACACACACACGCGTGTGTTTCAACACCCCTCACACGGCTACGTGCGTCCCTGCTGCCTGATACCCCGGCACTGACCTCGCCAGCACTGAGCGTCGTGAGTCAAACGGCACGCCCGAGACAGACGCCACCCACTTCCCAGAGCCCAGATCCTGCTGGGATCACGGGGTTCGCCAGGGACCGCATGGGGTGAGGGCCGTGCCCGCAGCGCACCTGTGGTCCTCACCTCCAAGGGCTGCCCCCAGGCAGAAAGCTGCTCGCCGGCTCCGCGCTGTGATGAGCTCACAGCTGGAGCAGTTCGCCTCCATCAGCCTTGACTGATAAGCCTTGAAGAGCGTCTCTTTCTACCTCATTACGGCGCCTCCACCGCTGCCGAGCTGCTGGAATAAACGTGAGCTCCTCCTCCACTTATAATAACCTCATCCTCGCTTCTTCTTCCTGAAGCAGTTACAGTGTAATGATGTCATGTATTTAAGCTTGATAAACATAATTACTATCAACATTTAATTGATTCTTGATTACAATCAATTATATTTCTGAAACAATCAAGCATCCTACAATTAAAAATAATTGATTCATTAGCACACCCCCTTACTTGACAATTACACAAATGCATTATTTATGTAATTAGACACATTTACAGTTCATTATTCCACATTTCATGCCATTGTTACAAAGCTACTAAACTCTCCGGCTTACTTTTTAATCTTCCTTTGGCTAATACTGAGATACAACACAAAGTTTATTCGAATGGACCCGGTGAGAAATTGGACGCTACCCACAGCAGCACAATTAAATTAGAAATCAGAACTTGACTAGCGCATCACCTCGAAAACAATAATTAACTGGTTTCTCCCCCCTATTTTCCGGGAAGATGTGAGGGCCCATGGTAGCTGGGACCCACTTGCTTCCAGTTAAGGGGACAAAAATCTCCCAGACGTGAAGTGGGGGAAGGGGCACGAGAGAAATGAGGAAGCCTGCCAGCCCAGCTGGGTCCAGGACAGGAGCTGACCCTTCCCTCCCTGCAGGGCCCTCTGACCTCCCGCCCCCAAAGGACACGAAGCACCCTGCCAGATGGCCACCATGGCCGCCACCACAGCCCCAGCCGCTCCCGCTCTCCACACACCTCTTTCCCCATCTCTCCCAGGAACGCTTGTCCCACTGAACTCTTCTTTCCAAACAGTCCAACCGGCACGTGCATTTTCCTTGTCCATTCCCAAAATTCACTTGCATGAAAGTAAGAACTCCCTGAAGCGCCTGAATCCACACTAGAGCTGAAACACGGGAAGGGAGGGCCACGCCTGGGAGATGGGGTCACGGAGGTGAACGAGCTGGAGCAGCTGACACAGCGGCTTCACCCCCACCCGGGGAGAGAGGACCCCAGAGGCAGAAGCCTCCACCCCACAGGGCAGAGGGGCCACCCCCACCCAGGAGGAAGGACCCCAGAGACAGAAGCCTCCATCCCACAGGGCAGCGGGGCAGCCCCCACCCGGGGAGGAAGGACCCCAGAGACAGAAGCCTCCATCCCACAGGGCAGCGGGGCCACCCCCACCCGGGAGGAAGGACCCCAGAGGCAGAAGCCTCCATCCCACAGGGCAGCGGGGCCACCCCCACCCGGAAGTAAGGACCCCAGAGGCAGAAGCCTCCACCTCACAGGGCAGCGGGGCAACCGGCACGGCCGACACAGGGGCGGCGGGGCTGTGATCTGGGCAGTCAGTCAGAAGCGTGTCTAAGCAGAGGCACTGAGTCCCGGGACAGAAGCTGGAGTGGCGGCTACGGGAATCGCCTCCTGGGGTGGGGGTGGGGGGCGCACCTGGGAGGGGCAGGGCAGAGGCAGTCCCACAGCGCCAGACAGGAGAGGGGCCAGTGGGCAGGCGTGTCCAGGAGCGCGGCGCTCACACACACACACACACACCCGGACGCCACACTCACCTGGGCTCTGGGGCCCCCTTCACTCGACCCTCCCTCTTCACCAAGGCAGCTGCGTTAGAGGGGGAAAGTCCTCGAAAGAAATAACACATCTGGACACTTAACAGACACTTCACTTGCCAGTTACAACAGATTCTGAGACCCACATCAAAACCTTGAGAAAATTTTGGCTTCTGTGGATAAAGCTTCCTTCAACAATCCAATTTTTTAAAAAATGGGTTTCTTTCTTTAAAGTATCAGCCTGGCCTCAATTTCCCCTCCACAACAGTAAATTCTAGGAAAAAAGTGAAGTCTTCACTGAACAGTGAAAGGAAAGTTGGTGACCCTGAAATTCTATACCCAGCTAAGATTTCAGAATTAACACCCAGGCCAGCAAGCACTGGCAAAGGGCATTCAAGCCACTTCACCAAACAGCCCTGCATCAGATGCAGCCGTCACGTGTTTTTCCTGAAAGTGGAAACATCTGATGTGAAAGCTGACGGCCTGGAGACAGTGCAGTGGGGAAACACACACACGGGAGCTGGACGGAGAGGCCAAAACCAGTCGCACCAGGTCCCTCGATCCACACGAGCAAGTTCAGTGACAACAGGGGGGGTTGCCACTTGCTTGTCCAGGGGATCTTCACGACCCAGGCCTCCTGTGCGGCAGGTAGACTCTTCACCATCTGCCCCACCAGAGGAGCCCGACTTAGACAGCCAAGATCGATAAACAAGCTTCATTCTTCATGTTGACATTTAGACAATATATGCTTTTCTCTTTTCCAGGAAAATGAGTCACCATAATTGAATCAATAAGCAATAGCAAAACACCGTGGGTGAAATTGAAAGTGTTGTTCAAGAATTATCTCTCACGAAGCACTAGCCCCAGACATTTCACGGGCAAGGCTTTCCAAGTGCTGTGGAGCGGATCGTTTCCATGCTGGATAAACGCTTCCAGAGAACATGGAAAGATGGCGCGCTTCCCAGCGGTTCATTTCCCAAAGCCAGCATATCCTAGAGACACGAACAAGGACAGGCTGAGAAGGAGACTGAAGACAGGTGTCCTTCATGAAGACAGATGCAAAAACCACGCAGGAAATAGGAGAGAGCGCGTTAACAAGAGCATCTGCCACGCGCGCGAAACAGAGTACGGACGGCTCCGGAGCGGGGTCCTTTCATGCCGGCTGATGACTCACCCCAGACACAAAGGAGAGGAGAGCAGCACCGCCACGGCGTCAACAGACGGGGCTCTACCTGTCAGAACGTTTCTACAGGGGCTCCTCTGGAGGAGGGCTCGGCTGCCCACTCCAGTATTCTTGCCTGGAGAATCCCCATGGACAGAGGATCCTGGCACGCTGCAGTCCACGGGGTCACAAAGAGTCGGACACAACTGAGCGACTAACACTTTCCCCAGTGGTCCGGTGGTTAGATCCGCCTTGCGATGCAGAGAACACCAGTGTGACCCTTGGTCCAGGAAGATCTCACAGGCTTTGGAGCAACGAAGCTGGCGCGTCACACACTGAGGACGCCCTCTGGAGCCCGCAGACCACCCCTTACCGAGCCACGTGTGGCAGCGACTGAAGCCCGTACGCCTCGGGCCCGCGTCCCCAGCAAGAGAAGCCGCCGCAGCAAGAAGCCGTGCATCACGCCCGGAGTGTAAGCCCGCTCTGTGCAGCTAGCAAAGGCCTGGAGAGGCACGCAAGACCCAGCGCAGCCAAGGACAAGTCTACCTATTTAAAAACATCTAAATAGGCTAAGGAAGAGAGGCACTATCCTGACAAGATTAACAATGCATCCTCGAGCGGCAAAGCCAACATCCAACACTCAACATCAGCCCACAAGGAAGAACTCTCTACCAACTGTGGCCAACGTCCTGCGGCCCCACAACAGAATGAGGAACGGGAAAACAGACTGTAAAAGAATGAGGAGCTACAGAGAGATAATTTTGCCTTTTTTTAATTGGTAAGGGAGAGGCAAAACTGCCATCTCTTAAACATGCTGTGATTGTCTACCTAAAAAAAATCCAAAGATGCACTAACTTTAAATTCCACAAATACAAAAATAAAAAAGCAATAGTTTTCCTACCAGCCAGCCTGAATAGTTTGGGCAAATGGTGAAAGAGTCCTATTTGCAGTAGTACGGTTGAATATCTGGAAACGAACCTCACAAAATGTACATCGGGCTCAGAGGATTAAAGCCACATGCATGCAGAGCAGAGAAACACAGGGAAGGGTTTGGACCAGCGGATAAACACAGTGTATTCCACATCAGAGGGCGCCCCGTGGCCCAGATGACAGAGAATCTGCCCGCAATGAGGAGACCCGGGTTTGATCCCTGGGTTGGGAAGATTCCCCTGGAGAAGGAAAGGCAACCCACTCCAGTATTCGTGTCTGGAGAATCCCATGGGCAGAGGAGCCTGGTGGGCTACAGTCCCTGGGGTCGCACAGAGTCAGACAGGACTGAGCGACTGTTATACTTTCCACATCAGAAGACTGGTGTTAATATGTACACACTTACCAAACTAACTCGTGACTTGGGTGCAAGTCCATGAAAACTGTAATGGAGCTGTGTGCGGCGAGTCGGCCGTGAAGGCTGTGAGCAAAGTGAGAACAAGGGGATGGAGGAGAGTCACTTGGAGGAACCAGGACCCCGCTCCTTGGGGCCCAGGGCTCAGAGCGGCTGTCCTGTCTGTAGTCGGCACGCTGGGGGCTGGCTTCAGGTGTGATGCCCCGGGCACCACGAGTCGGGAGCCCGGGCTGCCGCCTGGACAGCCGGGCAGGACCTGCCTCCACGTCTGCTGAGGGGGCCCTGAGCCACCCGTGAGACTCCTTCCCTCATCCCTGAAGCCGGGGCCCAGCGCCCACAGCGGCAGCCTCCACAGGCACCTGGCACCGAGATGGGTCCATGCGGACTCCTTGGGGCCCAGGGCTCAGAGCGGCTGTCCTGTCTGTAGTCGGCACGCTGGGGGCTGGCTTCAGGTGTGATGCCCCGGGCACCACGAGTCGGGAGCCCGGGCTGCCGCCTGGACAGCCGGGCAGGACCTGCCTCCACGTCTGCTGAGGGGGCCCTGAGCCACCCGTGAGACTCCTTCCCTCATCCCTGAAGCCGGGGCCCAGCGCCCACAGCGGCAGCCTCCACAGGCACCTGGCACCGAGATGGGTCCATGCGGTGCATGCGACGTGAAACAGACGCGGGGTGAGGGGACGTCGTTAAGTGGGCGACACTGGACGGCCCGCCACGCTCACACGGCACTCCCAGCACAGGGACAGACCGGGCCCAGGGTGACGCCACCAGGGAGGGAGACAGGCAGGGAGGCGGTGAGATGCAAGGCAGGAGAGCCGGGAGGGGAAGCCGCTTTCAGAATCAGCGGCCTTGAAACGCTGAGAGCGGTCAGTCTCCATCTGGGGTCAGTGCAACCGGGTTCAGACCCTCCGCAAACCCAAAGTGAAGATCAGCTCGTCGGGGCAGAAATAATCTCCATCCTGAGGCTAGGAACTCCTCTGCCCCCAGCCTTTAGCCTACGAGAAGCTTCAGAAAACAATAATGGAAAAACTAAACTATATGCAATAAATATCATCCTTTTTCCACATTAAAAAAAATATTTTCTAAGGAAGCACATCTCCTGTTTAGCACCACAGAGTCCACCTGGATCCCAGAGCATGCGTGCTGTGCTCAGGGGAGCTCCAGCGCACACCCCGCCCCAGGCTGTGATGGACATGCATGGACAAGGGCTCCCTGCCTCCGTCCCGTCCCCGCAGTGCGAGCTCAGGCTCCCATTTGCAGGAAACACGAGGCGCTGAAGTCTGACACCGCATTCCTCAGGAAGAGCCTGTGAGAGAAGGACACGGCACAGCATGAGTCCAGCCTCCAGAGGGGCCAGCAGGCCCGACAGCTGGTCTGGAGGCGCTCAGACTCATCCCCGGGGGCTGCTGACCTCAAAGTCACGCCGACTCCAGGCCCTCGGCAAGGATGTGAGGGATTTTGAAAATCACCAAACGGCTGTAGCTGACAGGACAGCCACCCCCAGGTGGACACGGTGGGGGGGCGGTCATCTGCTTCAGGGGTAACCCCCACACCCCCCCACTATGTGTCTCCCCAGCTATCCCCAGGCAGACATGGGGGCGGGTCATCTGCTTCAGGGGTGCCCCCTACACCTCCCCACCGCGTGTCTCCTCAGCCACCCCCAGCCTGGCAGCAGCTCGTCTGGCCCCCAGAGCGACCTGCTCTGAGACCGAAGATGCCCATAGGCAAATCACACCATCCCCAGAGGAGCCACGCACCCACCTTTCAGCTGAGGAAGCAAAGCCCTGCCAGCGTGACTGGCAGGAGGGGCCCAGGTCTGCCCGCTCCAGGGCCCAGGGGTGGGCGGCTCCAGGGAGGTGCCCAGAGCCCGGGCCCCGGGTGATGGCAGGAAAGGCCGCCTCTCCCGTCCGCTCCCCATGCACGACCCTGCTCTGACCAGGCGGCCCCCGCCATCCCTGCCCTCTTCGTCAGGACCCTCCTGTCGTCTGCCGGGAGTTCCGTGACCGTCAGGCCATGAGGATGGGCGGTGGCTTTGGGCCGCCACGCCACGCCATCTCCCAGGACCGCGCACAGCCTCAGCTGGGCCAGGCCAAGGACTGACCCCAGGATGGAGGCGGCCCCGGGCGGGCATGCGGGAAGGAGGGAGGGGGACGGATGTGGTCCCTCTGACAAAGGATTTGCACAAAAGGACTGAGGTTCCCACCTGCCCCTTCTGCCCACTGTCTGGAGATCCTGGCCTCGGGCAGACTCTGTGAACTTATTGAAACCCGTCGTCTGTGAAATGGGCCAGTGCCCACCCTCATCACTAGGCTGGCTCTTCAATAAGGACGCTGTGCAGGTTGAGAGGCTGCGTGGGGTCAGGGATGGAGGTTGCACGGGTCAGACAGTGGCTGTGGGGTCAGGGCCAGAGGTCACGTGGGTCAGACAGTGGCTGTGGGAGGTCGGAGAGGGGTTGAGTGGGTCAGGGAGGAGGTCACGTGAGTCACACACAGCAGCAGTGAACATCACCACCTCAGTCCCAGGAGCAGCAGGGGTTTGAGCCGACAGGAAATGAAAGGCTGCTTCCAGAGACATGAAATGCGGGCCTCCTGCTGGCGATGGGGTGAGCAAGATTAGAATTTTATTCTCCGTAGAGATATGACTCTTTTAATTTCGCTGAAGTACCCAGCTTTAGACAGGAAATCAATTGTCTATTGTCATCATTCAAGGAAAGGAAATAAGGCCCCATCCACAGGCCGCTGTCTTGAACGTGACTGATTGGAAACTGAGGTTGACTCCCTGATGAAAGGTGCCAGACAGCGGCCCTGGAGCCAGGCTGGGCTGAGCCGGGCAGCGGTCAGTGGAGACGCTCGGCAACTCGGGGACAGCTGAGGGCACATGGCCTCTTCCCAGCCAGTCAGCCACCCCAGGAACCCAACACCAGGGTGAGCAGAGCACCCATCCCCGCCGGACCTGGGCTGACAGCCTCAGGTCGGGGTCAGAAAGCCGCGTCCGGGCGCCTTCCCGCGGGATCAGGGAGACGCCCACCCAGGCGCAGTGGCGACTGGTGTCCTCGCCGGAGGCCCTTGCTGGAGCGTCTGATAGACGTGGCCGCACGGGGACCGTGGGCCTGGCGTCCTCTGGGAGCGCACGGCGCCCGCTTCTCCCGCGGCTCCTGCGGGGACAGAGCGTAGACGTGAGCACACACGCTCAGAACAGCTGTCTTGGGCTGTGTCCTCACTTTCGTGATTTCCTCTTCAGGAAGGCGAACAGCCTCCTCTGCAGGACTTGTCTTTGATTTGCCGGCACTGGCTGGACAGGAAGCGGGTCTCCGGGAGGAGCGGCCGCCTGGCTTCTCTCCTAACTCCGGGCCATCTGCTCCTATAAATAAATAAACCCCTGGAGACCATCCTGCCACCACACTGCGCCTGTCTTCTCCAACACCACAGTTCAAAAGCATCAATTCTTTGGGTTCCCTTGCTGGGGATTTGAAGGGACCATGCATAGTCCATTGGTGTCCACTGACACCGCATCCCTTTGATCAGGATCCTGACAACGGGAGGCTAACCAGGCCTCCCCTGCTGTCTGTCCTCCTTCCATATTGGGCTGGAGAGCCCTCACCACTCTGGTGCCAGTTGCTCACATCTCCATTCCCACAGCTGCCTTCTCCTGGGAAGTGAGTCTAGTTTCCAACACCCTGTTCTCAGTCTGCCCTGTCAGTCGTGCCTGCCTCTGTTCTAACTCCCAGCAACAGAGAGGTCTTCTTTTAAGCTTTCTTTATAAGCAAAAAAAACAAAAAATAGTCTTTGTAAATATCTCCTATGGATATTTCATACTCATGTTTACTTTATATTGAAATGTTTCTTTCAGTCAAGTAGCTCAGCTGCTTTTTTAAGTACATTGTTTGTTTTCGTTTCCATCTTTTAAATGGATAAGTTATGAATGATGGATCCAAAAACTATTAGCTGAATGAATCTAAGTTGCTTTTCTTTTTTCACGAGGCATGTTTTTTAAACCATAAAATTGGGTTTCAGGCATCAAATGTGGTCTGGTGACACAGTTCGAGTAATAATAATAGCTACCATTTATTAAACGCCTACCTATTCTGTGCCAGACACCTTGGTATGCATCATCTTAATCTTCATGACTCCCTGAAAAATAGGTGTTAGGATCCCAGTTTTGCAAATTATGAGACTGTGGTCCAGATGGATTAAATGACGTGCCTAATGATACTCAGGAGAGGCAGCAACAGGGCCCAGACCCAATCTGTCGGACCCCAGACTCCTACATCTGCCTCTCCTCCACATGCCTCTCCTTGCAGATGCCCTTATAGGACTTATAGGAGGAAAAAGTCTTTCAAAAGTAAAGAATGCTACTGATGGTCAACATGAGAAAGAGATAAGATGATTTGGCCAGGATTCCCTACTGAAGAAGAGATGAAGCTGGTTCTCCTTATCAGGGGAAAGAGTCTGGCCTGGAGACAGTCTGGCTAAACCTTTCAGGAGTCAGTGCCAAACCTGGGGAAGGGCTGGAGGAGGGGAGTGGGGCGAGCAGGGGGGAGACCAGCAGGGCCTGCTCTTCATACAGTCTGAGAACAGTAGGAGGATGGGGGTGTCACCATGCTCCATGTGGGCTGGACAGGTCCTAAGTGTGGATAGGCAGGAAATTAAGCTCATAACTGAGAGGTCTCCAGAAGGACATCTCCTCCTATTTAGACATTTCAAAAACATTAAGATCCCTTACAAAGAGGATCAGAGATGGACAAGAGGCACAGTTTAGGAACAGAGCCTTAGACGGGGAAGCATCCTATCAAGTGTCTGGTCCAACCATTCACCAAACCTTAGGGGTAATGGCAAGTTTTGGAGTCGGGCTGACCAATTATTAGTGGTACAGTTCTGGGAGGTCACTAACCTTCCTGAGCTTCAGTTTCCTCACCTCTAAAGAGAGAATAAATTATTCCTCTTTCACATCAAGGTTGTTGTAAGGATTAAATAATAAAAACAGCTAATATATATTGAATACTCACATATGCAGGGGACTCTTCCAAGAACTTCACATATAATTATCTCCCTCATTAAGTAAGATGATGCACAGTACTAGTCACTTATTAGGCAAACAACTAATAATAATAGTAATAATAATACCATCGAAGATGGCAAGAGCAAATGCTTCGTGAGGCTCCCACTCCATTATTTCATTGATGGGATTTTTGTACATTATTTCTTAAGCTCCACCTATAGCCTTCCCACAGCATTCATTATGGGTCCCAACTTGCTGCTGGAGTCCATGATGCTCCCTCTCACCCATGGTGGCCCCTGACCAAAGACAGCTCACTTTGGTGCCTCCTCATTCCCTTCCAAATTAAGTCTTCCAAGAGAAATATGCCCAGATTCCTCAGTCTTTATGCTTCGTGAGGCTCCCACTCCATTATTTCATTGATGGGATTTTTGTACATTATTTCTTAAGCTCCACCTATAGCCTTCCCACAGCATTCATTATGGGTCCCAACTTGCTGCTGGAGTCCATGATGCTCCCTCTCACCCATGGTGGCCCCTGACCAAAGACAGCTCACTTTGGTGCCTCCTCATTCCCTTCCAAATTAAGTCTTCCAAGAGAAATATGCCCAGATTCCTCAGTCTTCCCTGGCTGCCAATCTGTCCATGGCTCTCTTCAAAAATGATATCTAGAGGGACTACTCTCGGAGAAGGCAATGGCACCCTACTCCAGTACTCTTGCCTGGAAAATCCCATGGACATAGGAGCCTGGTGGGCTGCAGTCCATGGAGGTCATGAAGAGTCGGACACAACTGAGTGACTTCACTTTCACTTTTGACTTTCATGCATTGGAGAAGGAAATGGCAACCCACTCCAGTGTTCTTGCCTGGAGAATCCCAGGAACGGGGAGCCTGGTGGGCTGCTGTCTATGGGGTCGCACAGAGTCGGACACACCTGAAGCGACTTAGCAGCAGCAGAGGGGCTACTCTGGTAGTCCAGTGTCTAAGGCCCTGGGCTCCCAGTGCAGGAGGCCGAGGTTCAATCGCTAGTCAGGGAAATAGATCACACATGCCACAACTAAGCCAAATAAATAATTTAAAAATATATGTTTCAGGGCCATCCCTCTGTGCTCAGGACTCTGGACTACTGTCCCTGCTGCCTTCACAGTCCAGAGTCACTTTCACTTGGCTAAGGCCATATCACCCCCTTGGATTCCAGGAAGCCTGTGGCTTCCCAGGAGCCCTCGGTTGGTTTTCTGTGGAGTTGTTATGTTATTTCAAATGAACACAAAACAAGATCTCTTTGATTCTGTTTACCAGCAGTTTAACTCAGGGACTTATGAACAGGTTTGAAACATTCTGTGCATGATTATGTCCCACTGTTCCAGCCTATTGAGGATATTCTGCATCTTAGAACTGTTCTCTTTCAGGACTTCCCTGGTGATCCTGTGGTTAAGATGCCTCACTTCCACTGCAAGTTCAGTCCCTGGTGGGGGAAACTAAGATCCCACATGCATGTGGGATCAGCCAAAAACATACATATAAAAAAAAAAAAGAACTGTTCTCTTTCATAGTCATCATTTCTCCCAGTTAGCGCCATCACTGTTGGACAATCTGATTTTCTTCCTTAACCTGAAACATTGGTCAAAACAGTAAATAGGAGAATAATAAGGATAGAGCTCATGCTCTGTCCTACCCACACGGGGGCCATCTGCCCTACCTAGCCTTGTGACCAAACCCACTGAAAACTTCCTCAATTTCCAAATTCTACGGCCCATGTTTCACCATCTTGCACTCCAAAATATTGTGAGAATCTTGTTAAAATTTTTGCTGAAATCCTGATGCATATGGTCTCCTTATTTCTCTGACTTGCCAGATTAGTAACTTTTCAAATACAAGTGATCATATATTTATGCTTGTTTTTGGTGAGCCCACATCCACTCCTAAGGAACACCCCCTCTCCTCTGTGTGATCACACACCATTTGTATAATCAGTCTTTCTCAAACTCTTCTGAAGGTCAACACCCAAATCCCTTTTGCTGAGGTCACCCTTTTAGTCTCTTGGAATATCAAAACTCTGCTGTGTCCCCCACTGCCTAATCCCTAACTTCCTTTCATCCTCCAAAGATCCTTAGATGCTCTCTCTGATTCCCATCTACAGTTTCATGCCTGGCCCTCATAGTACTTCATCTGGACCTGGGCTCATTGAAAGCATCTAGGTGCCCCCTGAGAGTCTTTTCATCTATCCGCTCTTAACCATGCTCATTCTGATATTTTTGTTTGCTGGTCATTCTCCACCAAAATGTCCAGTGTTTCTCTGTCACAAGCCTGGAGGTGAGAAAATTCTGTGTTCCCTTCATCATTCTCCCTTGCTTGCTAGAAGTGCACCCTGCAAAGCCCCTAGCATGGTCTGTGATGTTCTTCCAAAGCCTCAGCTCATTCTGAGATTGAGTGCCTGTGTGTTCCAGCAGGTTCTTCCTATCTAGACCTCTACTTCCATGTTTTTCTCCATGGACCTAATTTGTGTGTGTGTGTGCAGGGGGTGGGAGGTGGGGCATTAATTGTATCGAACTACTGGATGGAGGAGCCTGGTAGGCTACAGTCCACAGGGTCGCACAGAGTTGGACATGACTGAAGTGATTTAGCAGCAGCAGCACAACATACATATACAGTCAGCAAAAACAAGACTGGGAGCTGAGTGTGGCTCAGATCATGAACTCCTTATTGCCAAATTCAGACTTAAATTGAAGAAAGTAGGGAAAACCACTAGATCATTCAGGTATGACCTAAAACGAATCCCTTACAATTATACAGTAGAAGTGAGAAATAGATTTAGGGGACTAGATCTGATAGACAGAGTGCCTGATGAACTAGGGATGAAGGTTCATGACATTGTACAGGAGACAGGGAGCAAGACCATCCCCAAGAAAAAGAAATGCAAAAAAGCAAAATGGCTGTCTGAGGAGGCCTTACAAATAGCTGTGAAAAGAAGAGAAGTGAAAAGCAAAGGAGAAAAGGAAAGACATACCCATTTGAAAGCAGAGTTCCAAAGGATAGCAAGGAGAGATAAGAAAGCCTTCTTCAGTGATAAGTGCAAAGAAATAGAGGAAAACAACAGAATGGGAAAGACTAGAGATTTCTTCAAGAAAATTAGAGATACCAAGGGAACATTTCATGCAAAGATGGGCTCAATAAAGGACAGAAGTGGTATGGACCTAACAGAAGCAGAAGATACAAAGAAGAGGTAGCAAGAATACACAGAAGAACTGTACAAAAAAGATCTTCACAACCCGGATAATCATGATGGTGTGACCACTCACCCAGAGTCAGACATTCTGGAATGTGGGCCTTAGGAAGCATCACTAAGAACAAAGCTACTGGAGGTGATGGAAATCCAGTTGAGCTATTTCAAATCCTAAAAAATGATGCTGTGAAAGTGCTGCATTCAATATGCCAGCAAATTTGGAAAACACAGCAGTGGCCACAGGACTGGAAAAAGTCAGTTTTCATTTCAATTCTAAAGGAAGGCAATGCCAAAAAATGCTCAAACTACCACACAATGGCTCACCTCACATGCTAGGAAAGTAATACTCAAAATTCTCCAAGCCAGGCTTCAACAATATGTGAACTGTGAACTACCAGATATTCAAGCAGGTTTTAGAAAAGGCAGAGGAACCAGAGATCAAATTGCCAGCATCTACTGGATCATGGAAAAAGCAAGAGAGTTCCAGAAAAACATCTATTTCTGCTTTATTGACTATGCCAAAGACTTTGACTGTGTGGATCACAATAAACTGTGGAAAATTCTGACAGAGATGGAAATGCCAGGCCACCTGACCTGCCTCTTGAGAAATCTGTATGCAGGTCAAGAAGCAACAGTTAGAACTGGACATGGAACAACAGGCTGGTTCCAAATAGGAAAAGGAGTACATCAAGGCTGTATATTATCACCCTACTTATTTAACTTATATGCAGAGTACATCATGAGACATGCTGGGCTGGATGAAGCATAAGCTGGAATCAAGACTGCTGGGAGAAATATCAATAACCTCAGATATTCAGATGACACCACCCTTATGGCAGAAAGTGAAGAGGAGCTAAAAAGCCTCTTGATGAAAGTGAAACAGGAGAGTGAAAAAGTTGGCTTAAAACTCAACAATCAGAAAACTAAGATCATGGCATCTGGTCCCATCACTTCATGGTAAATAGATGGGGAAACAGTAGCAGACTTTATTTTGGGGGCTCCAAAATCGCTGCAGATGGTGATTGCAGCCATGAAATTAAAAGATGCTTACTCCTTGGAAGGAAAGTTATGACCAACCTAGACAGCATATTAAAAAGCAGAGACACTTTGCCAACAAAGGTCTGTCTAGTCAAAGCTATGGTTTTTCCAGTAATCATGTATGGATGTGAATGTTGGACTATTAAGAAAGCTGAGTGCTGAAGACTTGATGTTTTTGAACTGTGGTGTTGGAGAAAACTCTTGAGAGCCTCTTGGGCAGCAAGGAGATCCAACCAGTCCATCCTAAAAGAAATCATTCATTGTAAGGATTGATGATGAAGCTGAAACTCCAATACTTTGGCTACCTGATGCGAAGAGTGACTCATTAGAAAAGACCGTGCTGCTGGGAAAGATTGAAGAAGGGAGGAGAAGGGGACGACAGAGCTGAGATGGTTGGATGGCATCACGAACTCAATGGACATGAGTTTGAGTAAACTCCAGGAGTTGGTGATTGTCAGGGAGGCCTGGTGTGCTGCAGTCCATGATGTCACAAAAAGTCAGACATGACTGAGTGACTGAAGTGAACAACATATGTATAGAAAAAATGCATGAATCTTAAGTGCACAGCTCAATTAATTTTCATAAAGTGAACACACCCATATAAACAGCAGCAAGAACCAGAACATTACCAGCATCTAGAAGCCCCCATTAGGTCCCCTGCCAGTCACTACCCTCCCTCGGGGTAGCCACAGTCCTGATCCTTAACATTATAGATTTTGTTGCTGTTGTTGTTGTTCAGTCACTCAGTCACATCTGACTCTTTGCAACCCCATGGACTGCAACACACCAGGCTTCCCTGTCCTTCACTATCTCTCAGGGTTTGCTCAAGCTCATGTCCATCAAGTCAGTGATGCCATCCAGCCATTTCATCCTCTGTCGTCCTCTTTTCCTCCTGCCTTCAATCTTTCCCAAAATCATTTTCTTTTCTAATGAGTCAGCTCTTCACATCAGGTGGCCAAAGTATTGGAGCTTCAGCTTCAGCATCAGTCCTTCCAGAACTGATTTTCTTTAGGATTGACTGATTTGATCTCCTTGCTGTCCAAGAGACTCTTGAGAGTCTTCTCCAACACCAGAGTTCAAAAGCACCAAGTCTTTGGCACTCAGCTTTCTTTATGGTCCAACTCGCACATCCATACATGACTACTGGAAAAACCATATATTTGACTAGATGGACCTTTGTCAGCAAAGTCTCTGCTTTTTAATATGCTTTCTAGGTTTTTCAGAGCTTTTCTTCCAAGGAGCAAGCATCCTTAAACTTCATGGCTGCAATCACCATCTGCAGTGATTTTGGAGCCCAAGAAAATAAAGTCTGTCACTGTTTCCACTGTTTCGCCATCTATTTGCCATGAAGTAATGGGACTGGATGCCATGATCTTCATTTTTTGATTGCTGAGTTTTAAGCCAGTTTTTTCACTCTCCTCTTTCACCTTCCTCAAGAGGCTCTTTAGTTCCTCTTCGCTTTCTGCCATAAAGGTGGTGTCATCTGCAAATCTGAGTTTACTGATATTTGGATTTGCCCTTTTCTTGTCTTGATATAAATGGAATCACTGTTTGTCCTCCTTTGTGTCTGGCTCAATGTTGTGTTTGTGATATTTTCCCACAATGTTGTGTGTGGTTGTGGATTTTTTATTCTCACAGCTGTATGGCTGCCTCAGCCTTTTACAATATGATTTCCTCTCATAGGCCTATGTGCAGCCCCTCAGTTTTCTCTCCACCCAACCTGATGGGTTGCAATAGTCTAACCTGTAGCCTTGCCCTGATTCTTACTCTTCTCCAACCTAACATTCATCCACCCTGCCATACTAACCTTCCCAGAGCTTGGCTCTAATCAAGTCTCTCCAGGCTCAAAATAATCTATGATTCTCTATCATCTATGAGTACAAATCCCCAGAACTGGGACTAGGGCTATTTACAATCTGGTTTCAGTGTTTCCTCCTTCAGTAACTAGCTCTCCCTCCCCACATCTTCCGTGTTCTGTTGCTCAGAATAAATTAGTTGGTCTGTAAAAATGCCTGCCCCTTTCTGCCTCAATACCTTTGCCCATGTTATTCTTTCAACCCAGAATGTTTTCCCACTCCTTCTCCCACTGGCAAAATCCTTCAAGACCCAGATCAAATGCATCACGTCCCTGTGATACCTCCTCCAGTCATTCCAGCATAAATAACTGCTACCTTTTCAGTTTCTGTGGCAAGGTTTGGCTCATGCTGAGAGATATCACTTATCACTTCTTTAAAAGTTAATTACCACACTTCACTCATTCTAAGACACACATTTTTATTCATCTCTGGAATAAGAATGTACCTTTCCACTGGTGGCATTTTATAATTAGCAATATTTTTTTCTTTCTTTATTGGTGATACCCAACATGATGCTGTCTTGGATTTGATGAAATACAGTATTTCACTTTTTATCTCAGCATATTCTAGAAAGACTCCTGGCATCACTCTATATTTTAGTTAGTTTTCTACGTCTCTGCAACCCTCTCCTTGTGTGAGACCATAAGCACACATCTATGTTTGTTGAAAAAATATATGCTATTCACTATTACCTGGATGACTTCTGCACATATTTTTATACTGAGGAGAGGAGGTACCATGGGGAAGCCCTTTCAGTGTGGCTTTTCATGAGTTTCCTTACAAAGAGGAGAGGATTATCCTTTTCTGTAGCAGTGCTGAGGGCCAGGTGATGGTCAGGGAGGGCTGGAGTCAGCCACAGAGGTCTTGTTTCCTGTGGCTGGCATAGCTCGGGAGTGGAAAAGTCACAAAGGACTAATTTCGTGACAAATCCTTGATCAGCAAAGGATAACACGTTTCCTATTGGGTAAATATGCCTTGCTTTTCAAATACAGCCTGGTTATCAGGAGCACACTATAAGCAGAAGCAGTACATCCTACCCCGCCATCTTGTTCCAAGCCTCTTCTGTGAAGAACAGTGAGTCTTTTCATTTGCTTTTTCCTAATGAAATCTGCTTTTCCCTCTGCTCTGCCAACCCAGCTCTATAATATATTAAATAGCAAAGGACAAAGAAAAGATGGCATCTAATTTAAATGATATTCTAGTTACTCCTTGCCTATTTCTTAATATTTCAGCCACTCAAATTTCACAGATGATTTTAGTAAAATCCAGCATATACTTTTTCAAGTGCTTCTAAAATTTGGAAATGCATCATACATTGTCAAATGCTTTGGAATGATCCACTTTATGTGATTAATGATACTGTCTTTTTCTGATATTATACCACCTTGCACAAGTGTGTAAGCCTAAAGAGTCCTTGACTCAAATGGATCCATGTCTATGTTTAAAGGATGGGTTTGGAATAGTCTGCTTCTTTGTTCATCAGGTAACAGTTTTATAGGATTTTTTTTCCTGTTTTAGCTCAGTATGATAAAGAAGTCACTATATGTATGAGACGCTGCTTTCTGTTGGATGGTTTTCCTGGATATTTCAAGGGCATGGAATAGCCAGGCTGATGAGCATGATAAAGTTCAATTGCATGGCCATCTGGACTTCCTTTGGGGAGTTTGATTGATATCTTTATTTTGTCAGGATCTTGGAAAGCACTTAATCCTTTTACACAAAGTTCATTCTCTTTTGGCAAATTAGATGCCTCTGGGAATTTTCTAAATTTCACCTTCTCCTTCAAAAGATGGACGTATCACTTGTAATGTGAAAACAACAAATAAAAAGATTCTTATAGTCAAGAGTGGCAACCTCTAATTGTTGTTTAGTTGCTCAGTCGTGTCCCACTCTTTGTGACACCATGTAGGGCAACCCATCAGGCTCCTCTGTCCATAGGATTTTCCAGACAAGAATACAGGAGTGGGTTGCCATGTTCGTCTCCAAATAGGACCAGGAGTGAGATATAATGGAGAGGTGAAAAGAAACCTATTTCTCACCTTACATCCTCTGTACTGTTTGATTTTTTTTTTTACCATGAGCATGTATTTCTTTTATTTAAAAAAAAAAAAACTTCTCGGATCACTTTGCTCTCTATTTTGTTATTACTTTTAGTTCTGTTTTTCTCTGTTATACTTTAATTTTGAGAAATTCAGCCTGCAGATGACTCAGTACATTAAAAAAGATACACCCAAACAACAAAATGATTTTTAAGAAACTACATTTGGATTCTATTGCTTACTATTGCCTTCCCTTTTCAATTTCCTTTTTATTTATGCTCTGATTTTTTACCCAATATTAGATTTTATCTTATTAGAGAAACAAAATAAAACCCTTATGTCTCAAAAATAAACTTATTTGGGGAGAGTTAGTGACCCTTTTGGAGAAGGAAATGGCAACCCACTCCAGTATTCTTGCCTGGAGAATCCCATGGACAGAGGAACCTGCCAGGCTACAGTCCATGGGGTCACAAAGAGTTGGAGACGACTGAATGACTAACAACAATAGCAAGTGACCCTTTAGGAAATCTGGGGGAACTACAGACCCCCTCTGCAAGGAAGGAATAGACATACAGCTTTGGGGTGCACCCCTAATATCTATTCAATGTAACAGAGGGTGCAATGTCCTTTGCATATATTACCTCATTTAATGATCTCATTAACAATTCTTATAAGATATTTTTTGGCCCATTTTACAGAAGAGAAAATTGAAATCTTAGCGAGGTTGAATAATTTGCCCAAGCATAGGGAAAGTGACAAACTATGGGCTGCCATTCTGGACTTAAGATCAATTGGTCTTCTCCCTCACAGCATAGCTTCAAGACTAAGTGGACTGTTGATTTTCTAGCTTCTCATATTGCTTTCCTTGCCATTTCTTTTGGCAAGTTCCCCTGTGGCTTGAATGTTTTTCTCTGGACATGATTTTCTGCTGGGTATGAGTCTCTAGGGTGGTCACTGGGCTTTGTATCAATTTGGAGGTTCTCAAGGAACAACCCAGAAGAAGTCACAGAGTTCGACCTTTCTCACTTCAGCACCCCTGGCATGTAACAGCAGGTAAGGCAGGGAAGGGACGTGAGGGTCACAAAAGACAGACAGAGACATGGGAACTGCATTCTGTTGCCAGTATGCTGGCACTTGGAAAGCTCCTTGGCTCCAACTTTCTCTTTTTACAACAGGGGAAATGATGATCGTGAGCAATTTTAACAAGAAACATTCTGGGCATTTACCACATGCCTTACCCTGTGCTCAGCAATTTAGAAATGAGCAAAGCTAGGAATCTAATCTTGGCCTGAGAGCCTCTAGGGCAGGGTCCCTAACCTCTGGGCTATGGACTGGTACCTCCTGTCAGATCAGCACAGACATTAGATTAGAAATAAAGTGCACAATAAATGTAATGTGCTTGAAGCATCCTGAAAGCACTCCCCTCACCCCTGGTTTGTGGAAAAATTGTCTTCTACAAAATCTGTCCCTGCTGCCAAAAAGGTTGTGGACCGCTGCTCTAGGGCTTTCTACACTGCACCTTACCCGCTGCACTATGATACCCCAGCAGGACCACAGTTCCTAACTGATGGGCAGAAGATCAAAGGAACATGAAAAGAGATGCCACACTCTTCCAAATACCTTTTTTCTCTCCTTTTGTGAAAAGTATTTCTTGCTACAGGTCTGCACTTTAAGTGCTCATGAAAACGACAGTATGATCAATTAAAAATTAACACTCTGTGGCTATTCTTAGGTATTTATTTGTCTCCCAATCCATGATGATAATGTGAACTAATGTGGGAGAAATTCTACCTATTGGATTTCATTTTCTTCCTAACTCACATAACCAGAATGTTTCTAGGGTTTGCTTTACTTTTAAAATATTTCTGCATACACATAAATTTGAGAAATTTACCCAAGACAAAAGGTAGGACTACCCAGGATGGGACTTTGGGGTGAGGCCCACTAGGGGTTCAGACGCTGGGATGCGGGCAGTGGGTCCCACGGGACCCTTTAAGGCGCGATCGATGGCAGTGAAACTCCGAGCCAGCAGCTTCCTGACGTCATTAGACGCCGTTACAGAATCAATAGCTGACGAGAGGAGAAGCTTTGCACAAGGTCAGTTCAAGCTGCAGGGACTGTGGCCTCGGAGGACACGCTCACAGGCCGGTCTCCTCACAGACCCGCCGACCGACGGAAGAAGGTGGTGAAAAACTCATTAACTCAGAAGCCGTGAGGGTGAGCACCCCTCGCCTCTCTGCCCTGTGTTTACACTTTCCTGCTTTCCACAAAGTAGGCCATTCCAGCTCAGAAAATCAGCACATCCCAGGGTCAGAGCAGGGCCACAGCCCTGGGCCCTGAGAAGGGGTGCCCAAGGCCACGTCTGCCTTTCAGGGTCGCCAGACGCTCCACCGGCAAGGTCCAGACGCGGGCCAGGCTGGAGCTGAGGAGCCCTGGGCTTCGTTAAAATGATAAAATGGAAAATGGAGAGGAAATAGTCAGGAGAAAACACAGACCTGCCTCTTTGAGTCCTGTGCGTCCAAGCACAGTACAAGCTTCATGCACACACACGCATACCCACGCACACACATACACACACGTACAGTACACAGGTACACGTGCACACGCTTGTGTACGTACATGCACACGCTTATGTACACATGGTCATGTGTGCATGCGTGCACTTGCACTCACCCGTGTGCGTGTATGTATACACATGTGCACATATGTGCCCGTGTAGTCACCTGTAGTGTATGCATATGTGCATGCACACATGCCTAAACGTGTGTGTGCACGCACACATGATTTCACACATGTACATACATATGAACACATATAAACACGTAAACACCTAGCTGACGGCTGGAATGACTCGTCTCCACAGAGGGGTCGGCCATCCAGCCCCACAATACCCACTTCATTTGGAGATAAAAACAAAACCCACGACCCCCAGCTGTGACACGAGGCCTTTCGGCAGGTGGCAGGTGTCTGGCGGGACTCGGCCAGCAGTCTGTGCGAGGCGTCAGGGTTGGAGGCTGGCGCTGCCTCCCTGAGCACCGCTGACTGCCGTCTGTCTTTCTCACTAATCTGAGGCTGGGAGACCACCACAGTCAGACACGAGGTCAGACTTCTCAGCAGACACGAGGGTTTAACCCCCTTTCCTTCCACACGCAGGGGCTCCACAGTTCAGAAACCACGTAACAGGGGCCCAGTGGGCACCTCAAAGCCCCTTCCTGCCCCGGTGTCTGCCTGCCCACCCTGGGATGCTGGCCCCTCAGCCTGGGCGCTGGGATCAAGGAGACCCGTGATTTCAGCTTCAGCCCCACCCACCCCCCTTCCATGCGGCACATCCGCCACAAGCAGGACACAGCCTGCTCCTCCACGCCGCTGCCCCAGACCTAGGACCCCCTGAGCAGGAGGCGGGCCCCCGGGTCTGAGCATTCACCATCTTCCCTGGAGCTGGGAGCTTGGGCCGTGGACGCCTGGAGGTTCCGGGACCCCTGTGTCCACCCTTTACTCCCACCCCTGAAGAGAAAGCCGGGTCTGACCCCTTGGGCACAGCCGAAGGGGCAGCAACGCTGGGGAAACAGTGGGTGTTCTTCAAAAACACAAAAACAGAACTGCCAGGGGACCCAGGGCTTCGCTCCTGAGTGCACCCCAAAGGGCGCAGGACAGGGCTCACATCTGCACACTGAGCTCAGGGCAGTGTTACCGCAACAGCCCGAGGCGGAGGCAACGCCGTGTCTACAGAGAAGCGGACGAACAGAGTGTGGTCCATCCACGCAGTGGAATTCTACTCACACTGAAAATGTTAGGAAACTCTGACACACGCTTCAACACGGATAAGGCTGAAGACATTGTACTCAGAGACAAGCCAGACACAGACAGACAGGCACGTGTGGCTTCACTTACCTGAGGTCCCGAGTAAGGCACGGGCGGTGCTAGCGGTGAAGACCCCGCCTGCCAGCGCAGGGGACGCAAGAGCGCCGGCGGGACCCCCGGGTCGGGAAGCTCCCCTGGAGGAGGGCACGGCAGCCCGCTCCAGCACGCCTGCCAAGAGAGCCCCCAGGACAGGAGCCGGCAGGCTGTACAGTCCACAGGGTCGCACAGTCAGACACGACTGAAGACTCCCAAGAGTCTCCTCCAACAGCAAAGTTCAAAAGCATCGATTCTCCGGTCCTCAGCCTTCTTAATGGTCCAGCTCTCACATCTGTGCACGACCACTGGAAAAACCACAGCTTTGGCTAAATGGACCTTTGTCAGCAAAGTGAAGTCTCTGCTTTTTAATACACTGTCTAGGGTTGTTATAGCGTTCCTTCCAAGGAGCAAGCATCTTTTCATTTCGTAGCTGCAGTCACCATCCGCTGGAGCCCAAGAAAATAAAATCTGTCACTGTTTCCACTTTTCCCGTCTGTTTGCCGTGAAGCAATGGGGCAGGATGCCACGGTTCTCAGGTTTTGAATGCCGAGGTTTAAGCCAGGGCTGATGTTGCCGGGGAGTGAGTCCAAGCAGCCTGACCTTCCTTCTCAGGGAGCCAGCAGAGTCCTGAGGTCACCCTGGGGTGGGCTACACAGCTCTGCAAACACACTGACCCTCACCGAGCTGTGCGCTGGGAGCAGGTGAGCTTTCTCGTGCACGCAAATCTCGACTCCATAAAGCTGTCTGCAAACCAGGGCCCTTCCTCTGAGCACCAGGCCCCTCCGGCCGGGTGAGGATCAGCGCTACCGCAGGAAAGGAAGCAAGCCTCAACCGTGAAGCCCACGCACCTCACGCCAGAGGCTGCCGAGCCCGGCGGGACCCGCAGGCTCCGAGGCTCTCCCTCACTGCTAACTGTCCTTCTTTCTTTTCGGCTGTCATGCAAAATGCATCTTTCATGAAGCACCAGGCCCCTCGGCCGGGTGAGGATCAGCGCTACCGCAGGAAAGGAAGCAAGCCTCAACCGTGAAGCCCACGCACCTCACGCCAGAGGCTGCCGAGCCCGGCGGGACCCGCAGGCTCCGAGGCTCTCCCTCACTGCTAACTGTCCTTCTTTCTTTTCGGCTGTCATGCAAAATGCATCTTTCATGAGAGAAGAGTCAGAGGTTTCAGTGAAAATCACAGCATTGTTTGAAAGGAGGGCAGTCGCGGATCCATGGAGACTCCAGGGGATGTGGAGATGGCTTCAGCCTTCTTCATCTCCACAGGACTTCCCCAGGCAAGGTCGGCACCGCGGGTGTAGACGTGACTTCCCCGGACAAGGTCATCACTGCGAGTGTAGACGTGTGGGTGTAGACATGACTTCCCCGGGCGAGGGCGGCACTGCGGGTGTAGACGGCACTGCGGGTGTAGACGGCACTGCGGGTGTAGACGCACGGCCCTGGGATCTGAGACGCTATGAGCAGCGTCAGGCGGCAGCAGGCTGGCCGTTACAGCAAGAGCAGTGAGAAAGATGGAGCCTCCTGAGGGTTTATCACGTGTCAGCGGTGGTGTGGGGGGCTTACTGGTGACTTAATTTCATTTAAATCTCGGAACAGCCTGCGTTGTAGTCATCATAACCCTGTTTTACAGACGAGGAAATAAGGTAATTAATCGTGTCCTCAAGGTGGTTAGTCTGCGTACGTGCTAAGTTGTTTGAGTTGTGTCTGACTCTTTGTGACCCCGTGGACTGTAGCCCACCAGGCGCCTCTGTCCATGGGACTCTCCAGGCAGGGACACTGGAGCGGGCTGCCGTGCCCTCCTCCAGGGGACCTTCCGGACCCACAACTGAACCCACATCTCCTATGTCCCTTGCACTGGCAGGTGGATTCTTTACCAGTGAGCCACCTGAGAAGCCCTGATTAGGCTGCATTCAAGTTCAGATCCGATGCTCAGAGCCCGGCTTGCTGGGAGATGATGAGCTGCTGAGAGGCTGTCAAGGGACTTCAGCCTCATGAGGGGGAGGACAGCGCTGAATTCCTAGGAGAGAGGTCACGAAAGGCGCAGGGACCAGCACCAAACACAGCCCGCAGTGCCGGCAGGCGGAGGTGGGACACTCTTCAGATGGGAATGAGCCAGCTTCTCAGAGACGAATGAGACTGAAACCGCAGGAAGCCCGAAGCTAGAGCTTCTTCACCCATTGGCTGTTGTTGCAGGAACCCTCAGCTTCGTGCTCAGTCTGACCTTCAGAACCATCCTCCCCAACAGGGAGCACTGGGAACGCCCGAGCCCCCGTCCCCCACCCCCTACCCCGGATCCGCAGGGAGGACAAAGCTGCCTGCATCCCAGGTGCTCAAGGTCCTCCTGCAGCCTCTCAGAGCCTTCAGCAGCAGCTGACCTGTCTCCAAACCCGCTCGCTGGCAGACCCACCCTCAGCCTCTCGCCGCTGTGGCTCCTTATTCAAGCTCCGCAGGGCATCAGCAGGAGTGAAACCCCACGGGGAGAGCATCTGTCTCTGCCCTGGGACACAGCCTTCCTGCAGAGAAAACGCCCAGGGGGCAAGGCCTCCTCGATGCTCAGCTGGGCGGGGCACTCACTGCCCCCTCCACACCTGGCCCCTGGCTCGGTCAGTGACAGCTTGTCCCTCTCTGACCCCCGGAGACCCTCCCTTACCTTCCAGTCTGGGGCAGAGGCGGCTGGGTGGAGACCCCCCAGAACTCCTCCAGGGCCCGCATGCTAAGCTTGCCTCTCCTCGCTTTGTCTGATTCTTTACTCCATGAACGGTCACCAGTCGGAAGCCCACCCTTCCTCCTGCCCCAGATGCCTGGCGTTCAGACACAGGCCCTGGGTGTATGTCAGCTCGGTCGGGGATCACTCACGGCGTCAGCCCCCACCCCACCCCCATCTGCCTGCCGTCCTCCATGAGTTAACAATGCACATGACTTATCTCTTAAAAACCATGGAAGAGCCTACTGCTTCCCTACACAGCTGATCATCACTCGCAACACCGAGGGTCAGCAGCTTCGGCCAGGCTCCCTGGACAGGTGTCTGCTGCTGGCTTGGCGGGCCAGAGGCTTCCTCCCAGCTTCCTCCCACCTGCAGGGTCTTGCCAGAGTAGTCCCTGGAGCACGTCTGTTCTCTGGCGGTGTCTGTCCACGTGGTGTCCTCCAGGGGGACAGGGTGGAGCCAGGGTCCCAGAGGAAAAGCAAGACGGCTAGGCAACCCCCCATCCACGACCAGGCTGGCAAGGGGTCACGCCAGCACACCCAGCCTTCTGAGTATCCAAGGTGGGCCATGGACAGAAGACGTGGCCCCACCTGGGAGGGGAGGCTGGCCCAGTGGTTGGGAAAGGGCCCCAGGCCACACAAGCCGGCTAGCCTCCGCGTGGACTTTGAACATCCCCAAGGTCCTCACCTCCTTAGACACTTGCCTGGAGCCAGGACGGGCCCCCATCGACGCCTGAGCCCCGGGAGGGGGGCAGCCCAGGGACTGGATCTGGGGCAGGGCACGCTGCACTCCAGCTCTGCACGCACCTGGAGCAGATCAGTCATGCCCTCGGGGACCCGGTGGCCAGACATGGCTCACAGGCCCATCGGGAAAGCCGTGGACAGCGGTCCCCCCAGGCAGGAGCCAGTGATGGCCCCGCTGTCCCAGCACAGACGTGGCGGCGTCCCTCCGGTTTCACTGCCCGGCCCCAGGAGACTAAGACTCAGCTATCCTTTCCCAGCTGTGTGGGCTCCTCCCGGGCGAGTCACATGGCGGGACGGGGGTGGGGGCGGGAGCTCACCCGGGACAGCGGCCTGGACCGAGTCAGGCCCGCGTGACCCCCTACCCCGGATCCGCAGGGAGGACAAAGCTGCCTGCATCCCAGGTGCTCAAGGTCCTCCTGCAGCCTCTCAGAGCCTTCAGCAGCAGCTGACCTGTCTCCAAACCCGCTCGCTGGCAGACCCACCCTCAGCCTCTCGCCGCTGTGGCTCCTTATTCAAGCTCCGCAGGGCATCAGCAGGAGTGAAACCCCACGGGGAGAGCATCTGTCTCTGCCCTGGGACACAGCCTTCCTGCAGAGAAAACGCCCAGGGGGCAAGGCCTCCTCGATGCTCAGCTGGGCGGGGCACTCACTGCCCCCTCCACACCTGGCCCCTGGCTCGGTCAGTGACAGCTTGTCCCTCTCTGACCCCCGGAGACCCTCCCTTACCTTCCAGTCTGGGGCAGAGGCGGCTGGGTGGAGACCCCCCAGAGCTCCTCCAGGGCCCGCATGCTAAGCTTGCCTCTCCTCGCTTTGTCTGATTCTTTACTCCATGAACGGTCACCAGTCGGAAGCCCACCCTTCCTCCTGCCCCAGATGCCTGGCGTTCAGACACAGGCCCTGGGTGTATGTCAGCTCGGTCGGGGATCACTCACGGCGTCAGCCCCCACCCCACCCCCATCTGCCTGCCGTCCTCCATGAGTTAACAATGCACATGACTTATCTCTTAAAAACCATGGAAGAGCCTACTGCTTCCCTACACAGCCGATCATCACTCGCAACACCGAGGGTCAGCAGCTTCGGCCAGGCTCCCTGGACAGGTGTCTGCTGCTGGCTTGGCGGGCCAGAGGCTTCCTCCCAGCTTCCTCCCACCTGCGGGGTCTTGCCAGAGTAGTCCCTGGAGCACGTCTGTTCTCTGGCGGTGTCTGTCCACGTGGTGTCCTCCAGGGGGACAGGGTGGAGCCAGGGTCCCAGAGGAAAAGCAAGACGGCTAGGCAACCCCCCATCCACGACCAGGCTGGCAAGGGGTCACGCCAGCACACCCAGCCTTCTGAGTATCCAAGGTGGGCCATGGACAGAAGACGTGGCCCCACCTGGGAGGGGAGGCTGGCCCAGTGGTTGGGAAAGGGCCCCAGGCCACACAAGCCGGCTAGCCTCCGCGTGGACTTTGAACATCCCCAAGGTCCTCACCTCCTTAGACACTCGCCTGGAGCCAGGACAGGCCCCCATCGACGCCTGAGCCCCGGGAGGGGGGCAGCCCAGGGACTGGATCTGGGGCAGGGCACACTGCACTCCAGCTCTGCACGCACCTGGAGCAGATCAGTCATGCCCTCGGGGACCCGGTGGCCAGACATGGCTCACAGGCCCATCGGGAAAGCCGTGGACAGCGGTCCCCCCAGGCAGGAGCCAGTGATGGCCCCGCTGTCCCAGCACAGACGTGGCGGCGTCCCTCCGGTTTCACTGCCCGGCCCCAGGAGACTAAGACTCAGCTATCCTTTCCCAGCTGTGTGGGCTCCTCCCGGGCGAGTCACATGGCGGGACGGGGGTGGGGGCGGGAGCTCACCCGGGACAGCGGCCTGGACCGAGTCAGGCCCGCGTGCAACCTGGAGAGGTGAGGGTCCAACCTCCCCACACGTCTGGGGGTGGGAGCAGCATAAGCCCCTCAGGGCCGCGGACGAGCCAGGTGCATGGGGCCTGAGCTCGGGGGCCCAACGGACACACAGACGCCTCTGCCCCCAGCGCGGGCGGCAGCAAGGGGGAAAGCTTCTCCCGCCTTCCTGCTCCAACCTCCCCTCCTCACCCCCAGACCCAAGTTCAACACCTGCTGACCGCACGGGGCTTGACGCTGTGGCCCATCAGTGGGGGCGAGCCCTCAGTGAGATGAACCAGCGTAAACAAACGAAGACACTCGGTAAACCTCGACATGCAGGACCCCGCATCGATCGCAGCCCCGCGCCCCCCAGCCCCCAGCCCCTGCCCTCGGAGAAGA
>SJYC01062731.1:0-47844 GCA_006408675.1 Madoqua kirkii
GGGGGGGGGGGCCCGGGGGGGGGGGAGCCCTGGGGGGGGGGGGGGCCCGGGGAGGGGAGGAGCAGGACGGGGTAGGGGAAAGCGGCTGCTTGCACAGCTCTGGGATTCCTGCGGGGAAACGCCTGTCTCTGGTGGCGGGGGCGCGCCTGGGGCCTGGGGCCCTCCCAGCAGCAGGCTGGGGGCGTGTGCTGCCTCCCCCAGAAAACACCTGCCTTGATGCATACAGAACCGCACAGCAATGGCTCTTGAACAAAAAAGTAATTGCAAAAGAACTCCAAACCTCATTCCAAAAATAATATGAGCTTTTACAAACTAGGAATCCACGTCTCCACATTATAAAAGCCTCCCCACCTTCTCCTCCTGCTTGGCAGCGGGCGTGGGGCGGAAGCGCCCGCTCTGAGGCCTGAAGATGGAGCCGGCAGACGCCAGCCCAGTGAGGACCCTCACCTGGGTTCACAGAGTGCGTCTCCTGCTGTGTCCTCGCCGCGGGCAAGGAGCAGGGCGCTCGCGGGGTCCCTCAGAAGGGGTACCCACCCACCACGAGGCTCGCCCCACGCACCGGGGTCTGCCTCCACAGAGTGGGAGTCCAGGCCAGGCAGGGGGTGCGGCATGACGTCACGCAGGTGGCCGGCGCCTGCCCTCGGGACCGTGTCCACTCCCCCTGCTCCGCCCGCAGGTGGGCATCTGGGGCGTGAGTCCTGACACCATGCACTGGGCAGCCTCCAGGTCAGATGTTCTCCTTCAGAAGAGAGGGTCCCAGGGCCAGCTCCAGTGGCGGTCCCTCCTGACACAGCCGGTGGCCAAGACCAGCTCTGCCTTCTGCAGACCATGCCGGGTGCAGGCTCGTGTCCGAGGTTTCCCCCTGAAACCGTGAGCTCCTCTACCTCACGACGGAGGATGACCCGGCTTCTCCATCCTTCCAACCACTGGAAGGCCTCACGCGTCCTGGGCGGCGCCAGCACCCACGCCGTGGGCCGGGCTGCCCAAGCTGACCCACGCTGCCTCCTGCTCTGCTTCGGACCAGACGCTCCAGAAATTATTGGGCCTTGATTTCTGGTTCCTGCCAGTTGAGGGTCGGAAACCTGGAGACCTCTTTCACCTACAGACCAAGCACACGGCCGGCCTTTTCATCAGCACTCTCATGCCATGCTCCTCGGGAAAGGAGGAGCATCCTTGTTGAAAATGCAGAGAGTTTGGGGTTTGAGGGCAGTGTGACCAGGATTTGAACCCGTGTCTGCTCGGCTCCAAAGGCAGGGCTCCTGGGAACACATCTGAGCCGTCTCCAGACACCACGCAAACACCAAGTTACTCTTAACAGCTGCTGCCCGATCAGTTGCAGGAGGCAAGGAGCTCTCGCTGGGAAAACGCTGCTGGACGTGGACAGTACACAGAGGCCTGCGCTCCACGGCCTGTTCCTACAGGACCTGAGTTCAAGCTGTTTTGGTCCAAACCCTCATGAGGCCGGGTGACTGAACAAGCCTCCCAAACGGGTCCCAGGGGTTCCCTTCCCTGGGGAGGGCAAACAGAGACCAGATCCCAGGGTGCCCAGAGCATCTCCAGGGGGATGCGTCCGCCGATGGTCCCCGACTTCAGTGCAACTCAACGAAAGTGGCCCGGTGTCAGCCCCAGCAGTGGGTGCCTAGAGACACTTTGAATGGCCTTGAGTTTTCATGATTTCACGCAGACTCACCTGCGTCTGTTTCACATCACACACGCAGACGGACGTCAAGACAGATCCACGCCTCCGGTCAGAAGAAGCTCACCGCACACTGTCTCACGCCGCGTGACGGGATGAGATATCTGCAGGGTCTCGTATTTTGCCAAGTGCGTCCTGATCACTCTGATCCAGCGGAGAGGCCCAGAGCTCTCACCCACGGGCACCAGACAGTTCGCTCAGCAAAGCCTCATGGGGTCCGTGCCCTGTCCCCAGGGTGCTCTGGGTGGTGCAGACAGGGGTGGAGACGTCTCCCAGCCGGGGGGGGGCAGGGGCAGATACATGGGGTGGCTGCGGGTCACAGGGTGGGTTTATTCCTGGGGTCTCCACAGGGACTGCCTCAGTTTACATTCCCTCCGACCGTGCAGGGGGCTCCCTCTCCACACCCTCTGCAGCTCTTACTGTGTGTAGTATTTTTCGACGACGGCCATTCTGAGCTGTGTAAAATGCTACAGACGAGCCCAGAGGAGACCAGGGACGTGGGAAGGAGCCCACGGGGCGGCATCCGGGTCCACATCCAGGTGAGAGACTGATCGCAGGCCTGCCAGGCACTGCTGAGGGCAGCCGGGCAGAGAGCTCGGCGGAGGGGGCGGCCCTCCACGTTACTTCTTACGATCAGTGTGCACCCACAGCTACAGTGAACTAAGACACTAACCTCCAATAAAGGGGGGCCCGGATTTCCCCTCTTACCCCGAGGTCCTAACGCTGCGGGCCTGGCTGGGTCTGAAGAGGGACACAGGACAAACTACCCAGGGACCTGCGGTCGTCGGGACTGAGGGCCAACCCAGGGCAACAACCCCTGCATCCTGGACCCTCTCACGGGAGGCGGGGGCTGCCGTGCCCCAGGACGCCTGGCATGGAGCTGAGCGCCTCTGGCTGTGTCTCACATGACCAGGCAGGTGAGTGGCTCTCAGATCACCTGGCACCTGGCTTCTTTAAGGAGCTTCCAAACACGGTAAGCACCTCACTCATCAACTGGCAGGTGGCGCCGTCTTCCCCGCCAGGCCTGCCTGGCCTAATGAACCTGGGTCTCATGACGGCCCGCGCGTGCTGGGCTCGCCCCAAGCAAATCCACGTCTTCGGCTCCCGATGGACACGGCGGGCTCGATGCCCATGAAGGGTGGGACTCAAGGGCGCAGCGGTGATGAGGGAGCGTGGGGATCGGCAGGCAGAGCTCTGTGCTTTTTAATGATCCGAAGATCCCAACAGCAAAGGCAGTACTTCTGTCCAAGTTAAGGGATGATGAATAATTTTTCTCTGTGTACTTGGCAGATTGGTACTTGTCTCAAAATTATGAGAATAATAAGACCTTTTCTTTGGGAGCCTTTGCTCCGAGGAGTTCAAAACCTTCCAGAGATTGCTGCAGCTTATCTTGCCATGCTGCTGTGCCAAGAAAAAAAACGCAAGACTAAGGGGTCAAACTCATGTGCCCAATCAGCTGGGGCTAAACTGAGATGAGATGGAAGGCAGTGCTTCGGAAGGCTGCTGTTTTCCCCAGGGCTCAGTGCAGGGAGGGGCTGCGATTGCCCAGTAAGGCGGGGTCCGTCAGGGTGGACATCCTGGCACACAGCAGACATCTGCGGGTCTCAGCCGAGGACCACACCCACTGCCGCTCACGCCACAGGCTGACGAGGCCCCAGGGACCCAGGTTTCCTCTGACTCGTGGCTGGACCAGACCGGCCAGAGAGGCCTTGCTGACCCTCCGTGTTCAGCCGGCAGTGAGGACCTCCCGGCAGCAGGAAGGACAAGGCCTGGAGGACGTGGAACCGGGCACCACACGGGCCTGGGGCTCAGTTGCGAGGCCCCACGAGGCAGGTGAGCCTCTGAACCTGGAGTGGCGCGTCCGCCATCTCGCCCCACGTCTCTGCTACCGGACCCACCCCCTTCTTCAGAAAGCACATCAGAGGAGAAGACACGAAAATGCCTCGTGCCAGCCCACACGGAGGTTCAGTCTCGCAAGAGAAGAAAGCGGGGTCCACTCATTTCTAAAGAGAGCCCACCTACCCCCCAGACTCACCCTGCCCTTTCTCCTTCTTGACAAAGAGGACGAGTCGCCTCTGGGGCCAGCTGAGAGGGAGCGGGTCCCTCCAGCTGTCCTGCCCTGATCAGAGCTGGATGCCCGGACGGGGCTGACGGCCGTGCAGGACCCCGATCAGCAGCGGTGCCAGAAAGTGGGGGCGAGGAGGGGGCGGCCGGCAGCTGCACCTCCTCCCCCGGCCCACCTCGGCCTCGCCCCCCGAGCCGGGCTCAGAATCCCAGGGAGCCGGGAGGCGCTACCCAGGGTCTCTTTCTCCTCTGTCTCCTGGGCCTGCCCCACGGGGGCTCCAACCGCGAAGCTAGTCTCAACCACAGGGGCGAGCGCCTAAAATGCCCAGAAAAAAGCCCGCCTCTCTCTGGGGAACTGGGACATTGGCCCCTGTGTCCCAGAGGATTTGGGGTCGAGGGAGGACCTTGCTTATTTGTCTTCTTTTTTTCTCTTGCCATTTGCCCTGAAATCCATCCAGTCCTGTGCAACTTGGGAGGGAGAGGCTGGATCTAAGACTCAGCCAAATCAGAACTTTCCAAAGAACTGGGACCCGGGGAGCACCTGGGGAACTCAGCAGGGGGAGGCCCCAAAGCAGCGCTGACTGTGGGGGGGGGTGACTTGCAGCTGTGCAGGCAAGGGGCGCGCCCGGGAAAGCGCAGCGAGGCTTCGAGAGGAGCCGAGGGAAGGACCGGTGCTGAAGCTGACGCTCCAATCCACTGGCCACCTGATGCGGAGAGGTGACTCATTTGAAAAGACTCTGATGCTGGGAAAGACTGAGGGCAGGAGGAGAAGGGGACGACAGAGGATGAGATGGTTGGATGGCATCACTGACTCAATGGACAAGTCTGGGTAAACTCTGGGAGTTGGTGATGGACAGGGAGGCCTGGCGTGCTGCCGTCCATGGGGTCGCAGAGTCGGACACGACTGAGCGACCGAACTGAAGGCCCCAGTGAGAGCGGAGGTCTCGCTCTGCAACATTTTCACGCTGTTTCTCAAAAGGCAGCGCCCTTCGCCTCACCACCCGTACCCCCACCCCGCCCGGCTGCCAAAGGAGGGTGACAGTCGCCCGTGGGAGCCGCCCCGCGGACGGCAGCAGGTGCCACGGGCTGAGTCGCCCTCCCTGACAGACCCCTGGGTCCCCCCAGTGTGTCCTGAACGTACTCACCAGAGCTCAGGCCGCGTGGGTGCTCACAGGGGTCGCGTGGTGTGGGGTCGACGGCAGCTCCCTGCCTCATCCCCTCGGGCCAGATCCCAACTTGCAGCTTCTGGTCTTTTTTTCCGAGGCAGCAAGTCAGAATCCTCTTTCTTCCGTAACAAGAAGAAACAGTTCACACAGCAGGCAGGAGGCGTGAATGAGAGTTGTCTGTCTCCCCGTGGATGGGAGGAGAGAGGTGCGGACTTGCGAGGAACGGTCCATGCTGGATCTGCGGGAGACAGTCTACCAGGCGGTCAGTGGTCTGGAGACCGGGCAGCCGGGGAGGGAGCTGGCCCACCGGGGCCTCGTTAGAGAGAAATCAGCGAGCGGCCTCGCAGACTCCTGACTCCAGTAAACCGGCAGGTGGGCGTGTGCAACACTGCCGTTTGAGTGAGACCGATCCACGTGCATCTTCCGTCTTGGCCACAACAACAGTGATCAACGTGACAAAGTGGGGCGGGGAGACCTCTTTAGAGTAGACGCCATGCTTCCGTCATCAGCTCCTCCTCTGAGGTGGGCAGCAGAGTCTCCCTGTCCTGCACGGTCAGACTAGACCCACACACTGTTCTCCACGCGTCCCAGGGTCCCTGGCGGCTCAGACGGTAAAGCACCTGCCTGCAGTGCAGGAGACGTGGGTTCGATCCCAGGATCGGGAAGACCACCTGGAGGAGGGAAAGGCTGCCCACACCAGTATTCTGGCCCAGGAACCCCATGGACAGAGGAGCCTGGCGGGCTAGTCCATGAGGTCGCCCAAGTCAGACAGACTGAGCGACTACCACGTGCAGGGATCTGAACGTGCTGAGCTCACTGGGCAGGTGTGGGGCCCACGCCGCCACTGTTCCACTGTCTGGGGACACGTCTCAGGCTCCCAGGACTCTTGGGCGCCCCTTGTGGCTCAGCTGTAGAGAATCCGCCTGCAATGCGGGAGACCTGGGTTCCATCCCTGGGTTGGGAAGGTTCCCTGGAGAAGGGAAAGGCGACCCACTCCAGGATTCTGGCCTAGAGAGTCCCATGGACTTTATAGCCCCTGGGGGTCGCAGAGTCGGATTCGACTGAGCGAATTCCACTCACTCAGGCCTCTGCTGCGCGGCTTTGCTGCCAAGCGGGCCAGTGTGGCTTTGTGGGAGAGCGAACCTGCTTCCCCGGGTGATAGTTACTTACCGGGCCTCCTGTATTTCCCTGTTTACAATCACCCGGTGGGATTCACCGCCTCGTCACCTGCTTCGTCCCTCCACTCTGACCCTGTCATTTACACACCAGTGTGTGTGACTACAAAGTGCCAATCAGAGCTGACCCGTCACAGGAGAAACTGGGGGAGACGCCCTGGTCGCTTCCACCAGAAAATGAACTCTACTGGGTGACAGGTTCACACACACACTTCAGAGGAATCCATTAGGGGAGTTTTCCGGAGGCACAAGGTGAGACACTGTGGGGGCTGTGTGTGCGGTTACAGACGGCAGAGCAGCAACCCGGGAGACACGGCCCGCCAGGAGGGGACCGTCCCCAGGAACCAGGGTCCCGGGCACAGGCTCTGAGCTGCACAGTGGCAGCAAGGGTCCGGGGGATAGTGCCGTCATGGGGACCACCTGTGAGAAGCTGCACCTGCTGAGGTTCTGCACCAGGCCAGGCGCTGTCCCTCCCACACGTTACACCATGAGCCCCAAGGACACGGCTACACACGTAGGTACCACGTCCCCACTCGACGGATGGGGAGCCAGAGGCACACAGGAGGTGGGCCACCCGCCAGCAAGAGACGCAGGCGAGAGTCCAGCTCCGCAAGGCCCCGCACACGCAGAGCCTGTCCAGACCCCACAGGCAGGCTGAGCGAATCCTCCCCTCCCTGTGGGTGAAGAAGCGTGTGTGCAGTGTAGACGCCCACAGACTCCTGAGTCCTCATCCAGCTCCTCCTCCCCTGGGGTGGGTCCGGGTGGGGGGAACTCCTGCTCAGAGGGAGCCCGGGGGGAGGGGACATTTCTGACGCATGAGGCGGGGAGACTGACGGTTAGGACTTCATGAAACTCAGAAGTTGCTGCGGGTCAGAGGCTGGTCTGTCTGGCGCGCTGGCCACCAGCTGGGGACACGGTCTGGAGGAGGAGGGGCTCCAAGAACGTGAGGGCGGGGGTGCTCCAGGACGCTGCCCTGGAGCCGTAAGCCCCAGGCACACGCCCACCCACCACCCGTCCTGGGCCTCCAGGAGCATGGGGGATGAGGCCCAGTCCTCCGGGGGGCACGCAACAGCCAGGCTCCCGTCCAGGTCTCAGCAGAATGCCTGCCTGAAGGCACGCAGGATGGACTCTAACCTGCACGGTGATGCATCACGTCTCGATGCACCACCGTGCCTGCCCTCTTGGATTATTCTCCGTCCCTTCACATAATAGGTCAACCCCAACGTGCTGAAGCTTAAAGCCGTAACTCACCTTAACCTGTCTCCCGTTTAATCACACCCAACATCTTGAATATTTCAAAAGGAGCACACATTAGCAGTTTTTAGACAAGGATGTGTGAAGGTCACACGGATTTATCCCTGCGGCAGGATGATGGATGCAGCCTGACTGTCGTGAAGACAGAGTGCCCGCAGTGTGTGTGCCCGAGGGGCTGTGTCCCCGGGGAGTCCACGCGGTCCCCACGAGCTGGGGTCCGCACCGGCTGCAGGGGCACAAATGTCCGTGAGGTCCTGTTCCCATCAGCGTTTTGTGAAGCAGTTACTCGTGTCTTCATCACCCAGGCAGGGGAGCGCCGAGCGTCAGCCCTGGAACCCCCTGAGGAGGCAGGCAGGTGCACGGCAGCTACGGAGGCACGGGGCCCAGGGCTCCCGTCCCCGCTAGTCTACCTGCACCCCGTGGGGACCGTCGCCACTAGGGCGTGGGGGGCCCAGGCTCAGACTCAGGGTCCTCAATATGTGTGCCCCAACTGACATCCTCTGTTGCTTTGAATGAACACACTAAACTGTGAGCTCTTCTGAGCCAGGACAAAGTTTTATCTGCTTTCCATCCCTAGACTTTCATATCTCCAGTGCCCGAGCCTAATACACGTTTGCTCAAGTGCTGTGCTTAGACGCTCAGTCGTGACCAGCTCTGTGCAACCCCATGGACTGTAGCCCGCCAGGCTCCTCTGTCCATGGGATTCTCCAGGCAAGAACACTGGAGTGGGCTGCCATTTCCTCTGCCAGGGGATCTTCCCGACCCAGGGATCGAACTGGCATCGCCCGCGTCTCCTGCACCGGGAGACAGATTCTTTACCCACTGACCACCAGGACGCCCACGTTTGCTGAAGGGAAGACCTCGGATGCTTTTGTGGCCGATCCCGTGGCGCTCTGTCCCGACCACCTGCAAGGCGTCAAGCTAAGTGCCGCCGCTCCAGCGTCTAACAGCGCTCCCTTAAAGTTTTTTAGTTTTGAGGTGTAGACTGTGCTTGGTGTGAACTCTGTTCTCTGAGCAGCAACACTGCCTCGCGGTTTACGGGCCCAGCTCCTCGTGGTTATGACTGTTGCTGCTGTTCGTGAGTGAAGGCCGCTCACCCGTGTCCGACTCTTCGTGACCCCATGACTGTACAGCCGGTGGAATTCTCCAGGCCATAAGACTGGAGCGGGTAGCCTCTCCCTGCTCCAGGGGACCTTCCCAACCCGGGGACTAATCCCAGCCTCCCACATGGCAGGCGGCTTCTTTACCAGCTGAGCCACAAGTGTGGTTCCGTTACTAGGCTGTGTCCAACCCTTTGCAACCCCGTGGCCTGCAGCAGGCCAGGCCTCCCTGTCCCTCACTATCGCCCAGTTTGCCCAAACACCCAGTGTTTGCTTAGCACCCTGCGAGGTACAGATGATTTGAGGATAAGCATTTATTCCTATTAGGAAAAAAGAAAAGTCTCACATAAGCAACTTTTCAGCTTCAGGAACTAGAGAAAAGAACTAAGCTCAGAGTTAGCAGGGGGAAGAAAATAATAAAGGTAAGAAATAAGACAGAAACCAGAAGAACAATAAAGGTCTACACAACTAAGCCATTTCTTTGAAAAGTTAAACAGACTTGGCAAACCTTCAGCCAGATTCCCCCAGAAAAAAAGAGGATGCAAATTAAAAAAAAAAACAGGCACAGAAATGGAAGGGGAGTCACCACTGACGCCACAAAAATGCAGAGGATAAGAGGCCACTATCGACAACTAAACGCCAGCCCAGAGGAAACGGGACATTCCTAGAAACACACAGCCTTCCAAGAAGAAATGGAGACTCTCCACAGACCAACCATGAGCAAGGGAACTGAGCCAGTCCCCAAAACCCTCCCAGTCATCACGTCTGGAGTAAGTTTACTGAACACGTGGGCCTTGTGCTCATCAGACAGTCTAAGCTGTGCCTTCAGGACGAGGGCCTTCTCTTTCCACAAACGAGGAAGCTGTGGCCTGGGACATGGAGACTCCCCCGAGTGCCCATCAGCAAGGGGCTGTGAGCCTAACCCAGGCCCTCCGGCTGCAAACCCATGTTCCCCGTTTCTGCTTGAAATGCTGCTGTGAGGTTGGCGTGAGAGGCGCAGGGTCAGCAGGGCCGTTGCAGCCCCCTCTCGGGTGTGAACGGCTCCGGGGTCAGCGCAGAGCCTGGAGCCCTGCTCCTGCCCATCCAATGTGCCCCCAGGCTTGGTAACCTGGAGACTTTCTGGGGGTGTCCGAGGATCAGGTCTGTTGCCCCTGGAGGCGTGCAAGGCCCAAGGTCGGCAGCCATGCTGGTCGGCGGGGCTCTGCACACATCTGTCAGCCTCTGCCCAGCCTCTGGCCCAGATCTGCTCTGCCCGAGCTGGACTTTCTCCCCGGGGCCTTCCCTGCCCCAGCCCTGCACTCGGGAGTGATGTGGGTCCCAGGAGACAGAAGGGTTGCCCGGCTCACTGGGGCACTGCCAGCGGGCAGAGCAAGGGGACCAGTAAGGTCCGATGTTGCCAACAATGACGCCTGGTGGAAAGAACTCAGTTTACAGCTGCGTGCCAGCCAGGTGCTCAGGACCTGCCGTCCTCCGGAACCTTCCGGGCTGCGCTGTCTCAACCACGGGGGCTGGCCCACCTCCTGTTGACCCCGCGATGGGAGTCGGAGGGTAGAGACACTGAGCTCTGGACACACCGGCTCAGGAAGGAACATATCCTGAGGGCAGCCAGACCCAGGGAACACGTTCTGTTCTCACGCGAAACCTGAAAAATTGTCATTTCATCGTCTTCCCATCCGGACATGTAAGTGGAGGGAGCCCGCAGCCGTGCCGAGCAGCCTGGCGCCGCCCTGCTCACGGTGTGAGCGCGCCTCCTCTGGCCCACCCGGGGCCCAGGCGGCCTGGGTGCGGGCCGGAGTCTGGCATTTATTCCTGCCTAGGGGCGTCCGGCTCACGGAGCGCAGGATCACCAGAGATGCCCGCATAGTACACGACCGGGACGGGGAACTCACAGAGACCAACCTGCCATGTCCTGCCTCTCTGCGTGGCCCAGCAAACCGTTTCCTCCCTGTGAGCCTCTCCGCCCCTCACCAGGTGCTCAGGAGCCTGTGCCCAGCCCGTTCTGGGTCCCAGTTTGCTCACAGGGACTCTGCACCTATGCAATTAAATCTGATTTTCTCCTGTTGTCTGTCTCCTGTTAATTCTTAGGTCAGACAGAAGAAACTAGAAAGGGGAGATTCTACTTTTCCCAACACATATGATTTCTGACCTTTTGCAATTTTAGAATATTTTAAAATTAACTGACCTGCACGTGTTCCTACTAAGATGGCCATTAGTGGCCATACACGCTTAGAGGCCTGAGTGAGTGACGACAGGATAAATTAATTTACTCCTGCATGCAGCTGTGAAGGCATCCAGCTCTCACAGCAGGTAACCGAGGTGTCCCGGGGACATGCCATGACCGGCGCTGGGCCGGGCCTGTGGCCCAGAACCCTGTGCGGGGAGCCCTGACCGCCTGTGCCCGGCCCTGCAGGAGGGGCCTGCCTCGTGCTGCCCTGCTGGACCCAGGCAGGCTCAGGGTGCGCTGGCCGAGCTGCTATGCGGGCAACTGGCTGTCCAAGGAACCTCTGCACACGACTCAGGCGGGAAGATGCGAGGCTGACCGAGGGCTGGAGTCCTGGGAGGCGCCTCAGAGAAGTGACAGCTGGCCTCGGTCTCAGAGGACGGGCCGGGGACACCAGGGCAGGCGGAGGTGGGCGGGGAGCCGCCATGCCTGCGTAACGGGGACGCTGGCAACCCCAGGCCACCGCGTGTCCGCGTCAGGACAGCTGCGCTCGGGGGCACCCCTCCCGGGCGCGTGGGCCCGGGGACTGCCCCGCTGTGGCCGCGTGGACGGCCCCAGGCAGGGTCCCCCTCCGGCTGGAGCCACCAGGGAGCAAGCTTCAGTTTTTTGGGTTTTAAGGACCGAGGGTCTGTAGCCCACCTTCCTTCCCTTGACTCTGGGGTCCCACCCTGCCTGCGGACTGAAGGGGCCCACTGCCGAGAGCCGGAGGGCCAGCCTGGGCCTGCATCCCAGCACGGGTCCATGCTGAGTCCGCGCGTGTTCAGTCGGTGCCAAGTGTGAGTGAGGCGGCGCTGCTGGCCCTCCAGCGGCCAGTCAGGGGAGCGCGCGCAGGGCCAGCCTCTCCGGGCTGAACGCGCCCACCCCTGGGAAGGCGCCCACCCCTGGGAAGGCGCCCACCCCTGGGAAGGCTGTCTCTTATACACATCTTTCTGGGGCCCCATGAGGCCCCCACCCATGGCCCTCCCCCCACAGGCCGGTCCTGGGAGGGCAGCAGCGGCTCCGGGCTGGCAGAGGGCAGCGGCAGCTCTCGGGCCTGGCTGGGGGCTCATCAGCTGGGCAGAGAACACAGTGATGCTGGGAAAAAAGTCCAAGTTACCCCTACTCGGCCCAGCACATGGAACTGGGGGGCAAAGGGGCAAGGGCTCCAACCCCAAGACCAGCGTGGGCCCGGGGACTGCCCCGCTGTGGCCGCGTGGACGGCCCCAGGCAGGGTCCCCCTCCGGCTGGAGCCACCAGGGAGCAAGCTTCAGTTTTTTGGGTTTTAAGGACCGAGGGTCTGTAGCCCACCTTCCTTCCCTTGACTCTGGGGTCCCACCCTGCCTGCGGACTGAAGGGGCCCACTGCCGAGAGCCGGAGGGCCAGCCTGGGCCTGCATCCCAGCACGGGTCCATGCTGAGTCCGCGCGTGTTCAGTCGGTGCCAAGTGTGAGTGAGGCGGCGCTGCTGGCCCTGCAGCGGCCAGTCAGGGGAGCGCGCGCAGGGCCAGCCTCTCCGGGCTGAACGCGCCCACCCCTGGGAAGGCGCCCACCCCTGGGAAGGCGCCCACCCCTGGGAAGGTGCCCACCCCTGGGAAGGCGCCCAGGGGAGGGGTTCACCAACAACCCAGGGCTCAGCGAGAAGGCGTCTGGGTGACCGAGGCAGGCCCTGACTGTGCGGTGACAAGGGGGCCGTCAGCCTCCAGCACAGGACCGGGGAGCGTGCGGGCCAGGGACGGGGCCTCGGCCGGGGCAGGCTCGGGGCACCTGCAGCGTCAGCGACCCCCGAGTGCAGCAGGCCCACCCGCCCGTCCTCCGGGCTGAGATGGGGAAGACCAAGCGGAGCCCCAGGGAGCGGCCACCCTGCGGCTTTTATTCCATTTAATCTCGTGAGAAGACGACGTCAACATCAGGGAAACAAATCACAGGGAACCGCCCAACGGCCCTCAGAGCTGGAGAGCGCGCCCCCAGGGCGGGAGGAGAGCGCGCGCCCGAGAGAGGGAGGAGAGCGCGGCTGGAGAGGGCGGGAGGAGAGCGCGCGCCCGCTCGGCCAGGGCACCTGTGTCTCCAGGGCAGAGACGGCAGGCACAGAGGCCAGCGGGCAGAGGCCCTGTCACTGCTCGTGGGCGCCCACGTCCGACGGGGCTCTGCCTGGAAAGCCTGGGCCCCACACGCCGCGGCTGGGGTCCCGAGGCAGCTTGGCGCTCACAGCAGGATGTGGTACTTCAGCGCCCGGGGCACGCGGTTGATGACTAGCCTCCCGTCGTAGCTCAGGGAGGCAAACAGCCAGGGGTCGGCTGAGGACCAGTCCACGGCGTACACGCTGTCCTCATGCTCCTCGTAGGTGGCGATGACGCTGTCCTGCGGGGGCTCCTGGCTCCTGCAAGGCACCGACACACGTGAGGGGTTGGCGCCCCGCCCTAGCCGCAGGCCTGGTCCCAGGAGCCCACGGGGACGGAGGGTGTGGGGGGAAACACGGCCGTCTATGCCCGACACCTCCTCCTGAGGGCAGGAGCCCAGGGCCACCCCCCACAGGGCCCTACGGGCCAGGGTGGGGTGCCATCCACTGCCCGACACCTCCTCCATTTGCCCTGGAGCAGGACATGCCTGTGCTCAGGGGACGGTGGCTGAGTGGAGAACGGCTGATGGTCTGGTGGCGTCCAACAGAGGGACCTGGGGACCAGACTGCACAGCCTGGACCAGGGGCGGGGCTGGCCGGAGCCAGCAGGAAGGGCCAGCAGGTCCTGGCTTGGACTGTGACTTTCCCATCCACCCCTGCAAACCGGGCTCAGGCATCCCTTCCCTGGGACACCGGCCGGACGGCCCTCACACACGCAGACCCCCGGGAGCCCGCGGAGCTGCGCCGCCCACCCACCCGGCTGCAGAGAACACAGGCCCGCGCACCAGCTGCTTCTCCACCAGAGGGCCTGGGGCACTGCCTCCCATCTCACCCACGCTCCCTGCCCACAGGGCTCTCAGCACGCAAGTCCCTTCTCGGGAGACCCCGCCCTGTGAGTCCCTCCTCCCTTCTCCCAGATCTCCCTTCTCAGGAGACCCCACCCCGAATACCTACAGTCCCTGCACTCCAGGACACTTCTCGGGAGACCCCGCCCCACGAACCCCTCCTCCCGGGCTCCGGGACCCTTCTAGGAAGACCCCACACTGCATGCCCCCTCCTCCTGGGTTCTGAGGACACTTCTCGGAAGACCCCACCCTGTCTGTCCCCTGATCCGGGGCTCTGGGACCCTTCTTGGGAGACGCCACCCCATGTGCCCCCTGGTCCTGCATTCTGGACCCTTCTTGGGAGACACCCACCCCACATACCCACAGCCCCTGCACTCCAGGACACTTCTTGGGAGACCCCGCCCCATGAGCCTCTCCTCCCGGGCTCCAGGACCCTTTTAGGAAGACTCCACACCGCATGTCTCTTCTTCTTGGGTTCTGGGGACACTTCTCAGGAGACGCCCACCTCACCTGTCCCTGATCCCTTCTCGGGAGACCCCACCCTGAGTGCCCCCTGGTCCTGGGCTCCAGGACCCTTCTTGGGAGACCCTGCCCCACGTGCCCCCTGGTCCTGGGCTCCAGGACCCTTCTTGGGAGACCTTGCCCCACGTGCCCCCTGGTCCTGGGCTCCGGGACCCTTCTCGGGAGACCCTGCCCCATGCACCCCCTGGTCTTGGGCTTAGGGTCCCACTTGGCCCCCAGCTCTGTCCTCCCAGGAAGCCGGCCCGCAGTGGTCAGCAAGCAGCCTGGTACAAACCCTTCACACAAGTCCTTAGGGGGATCCCGTTCCCCCAGTTCACTAAGATGTGTGAACCAATCCCAGGAGCAGGCTGGCAGGAGACTGGGCCAGCTCACAATGACACCATCTCCGGGCACGCCTGCCAGTCACATGCCTGCCCCCTCCTGGTGATCTTGTCTGAAGCTGTCACGCGCAGGTGGGACCCCTGGACTACTCGGGGCCAACGAGGCGGCTGCTGGCTCTGTTTCAGGTACAGACAGGATGCAGGCTCCTGCCTGGCCGAGAGCAGAGAGGACAGCAGCGGGCCCCAAGCCCTGCACGTGGAGGGCCACTGGGCTGAAGCCACCGCAGTTGTATTTAAATGCTGCATTTCCCAGCGTCTGAACAGGAAAATGATGGCGTCAGGGAGACGATCGATAGGTCACTGCCAAGTCAGCCTCTCACACGGGGATTCCTCCCTGTGACTCAGCTGGTAAAGAATCCTCCTGCAATGCGGGAGCCCGGGTTTGATCCCTGGGTGTGAAAATCCGCTGGAGAAGGGACAGGCTACCCACTCCAGTATTCTTGGGGTCCTCCTGTGGCTCAGATGGTAAAGAATCAGACCGAGATGAGGAGGCCTGGGTTTGATCCCTGGGTTGGGAAGATCCCCTGGAGAAGGGAAAGGCTAGACTCCAGTCCTCTGGCCTGCCAAGTCCCATGGCCTGTGTATCTATGGGGCACAACAAAGAGTCGGACCCGACTGACCGGCTTTCTCTTTCCTTGAGGGGTCAGGGGGCAGCGGAAGCAACCAGACAATGGCAGAGAGTGAGGAAGCTCAGTGACAAGCCCTCGCCTGCTCCAGGGCTCAGGCTGCCGGACTCGACGGGCTCTGCTCCAGACCCCCGGCCCGGGATCCGACTCCACAGAGGCCTGAATCCCGCTCCCTCACACGGGAAGGCACCCACCGCACACGGAGACACGTCCTCCCCAGAGCAAGGCGCGTCTCCTCCAACACCCAGGCTGCTGACGCAGGGCACCGGCCCTCCTGGGTGCCGCCGCCCTGGATTAGGGTGCCCTGCGTGAGCCCCAAAGCCCAGGGCCCCACAAGTCTCGGGGCCTGGGCCCCAGGGTGAAGAGAGGGCCCCTGAGCAGGCGCAAGCAGTGTCGGCAGGTCCAGGGAAAAGACGCCACCACGAAAAGATGGTGCGGCTGTCATGGCAGACACCACATCCAGGTCCCGGCAGCACCTCGGGGCCTCTCAGGGGAAAAGGCAGGGGGGACGAGCCAGGTCTGGGCCTGCGGTCCCACCCTGCCTGCCCCTGCCAAAAGGGGCAGATGGGCCACAACCTGACCCAGGACGACACAGCGAGCAGGGACGCCCAGCGCCGTCTGCCCCAAGGGGCATCCTGAGAGCCAGCATGGGCACAGCTCAGTCCCAAGGGTGCAGACCAGCCGCGGTCCTCACAACCTCACCTGTGAAGCTCGGCAAGAACGTGGACAGACATGCATTTCAGAAGCCACGCCAGACGGCGCTGCTGAGCCACCCGCCTGCATCACCCACGCCCCCACCACAGGGGCCCAGAGACGCACCCGCACGCCCGGGCCGCCCGTCGCACACGCTTACTTCTCCTCCAGACGGCGCTCCTCCTGGTCACTGAGGTCGTCGTCATCCACCAGGTGGCCGAAGGGCTCGGAGGAGATGGACACCATGTTGGAGAGGATGACTCTGCTGTCGCTGCTGCCCGTGAGGACCAGCTGGTCGTGTGAGTGGTTGTAGCGGACGTTCCACACCCTGGGCGTAGGGGGAGAGGAGGGGAGAGGGTGCTGGGACCACTAGCCCTCCTGGACAGGGCAGCCTCGTCCCGCTCAGGCCAACACTGGGTGGTGGTCGGCAGGGGCAGGCTTGCGGCGCAGCCTGAAACCTTGTAAATCCCGAGTGACAGAGACGCAACCAGCCGGCAGCAGGGGCCGTAGGGGACTCACAGGACTCCCCGTGGCGCATGGACACAGGCTTCCCAGGGCGCCAGAGGCCGTGGCCGCCTGAGAAGCAGTGCGGACGAGAGACGACCGAGGCGCGAGCCCACCCCGGGCGGCCTCCAGGAGCACTGCCCCGGCCAGGGCTGCCCTCCCGTCTGGGCTGGCCACTGGGCCCCGCTTCCTTCTGACCCACAGGACCCAAGCTCGCTGTGCTGAGCCGCCTGCCAGGCAGCTGCTGCAGACTCGGGGCTGGGGGCTGGGCAGCGGACAGCCAGACAGCCCACTCGGGTCCAGGGGACGGGAGCTTCTTCCCAGACTGCAGAATGACCGAACTGTCTACACTGCACTCCAGCATTCAAGCGGTGAATACACATGAGCACACACAGAGGTGTGCATGCCCGCAGCAGTACACAAATGTGCACGCAGACGCAAGCACACACACATGCGTGTACGCACACAGATGTGCACATGCCCGCAGCAGTACACAAATGTGCACACAGACGCAGGCACACACACATGCGTGTACGCATGCAGATGTGCACATCACACAGCAGTACACAAATGTGCACGCAGACGCAAGCACACACACGTGCGTGTATGCATGCAGATGTGCACATCACACAGCAGTACACACTGACACGCAGACGCAAGTGCACACACGTGCGTGTATGCACACAAATGTGCACACAGACAGAGGCACACACACATGCGTGTACGCACACAGATGTGCGCGTGCCCGCAGCAGTACACAAATGTGCACGCAGACACAAGCACGCACACGTGTGTGTACGCACACAGATGTGCACATCACACAGCAGTACACAAATGTGCACGCAGACGCAGGCACACACACGTGCGTGCACGCACGCAGATGTGCACATCACGCAGCAGTACACACTGACACACAGACGCAAGCACACACAGGCACACACGTGCATCCAGACGGAAGTGCGCACACACACACACAGATGCACACACAACAGGCTTTATTTGGATAAAAACCGGCTCACACTGCACAATTTTCTCCGACTTGATCTCTTTCACTTAGAAAAAAGCCCCAGCGCGTGGTGAACACACAGCAACAGCACGTTAGGGAGAATGGTGGGTCTTGGGGGCTCTGCCTGCTGCGCGCCCAGCCCTGCCTTACCATCCTCCGCATGGATGCTGCTGGACTGGCCTATCTGGCCTCCTGCCTCTGGGCACTGGGCTCTCCACCCCCTGCACGGCACACAATGCCCCAGGAGCATGTGGGCACACTCACTGTTGCATACGTGAACCGGCACTATTTCAAGAGGAGACAGAATTTAATGTGTTTCTTTTCCTACATTTATGAATCACATTCAGATTTGAAATTTTTTCCTAAAAAAAATAAAACTGGTTGATTGAATGAGTCACAGCAGCACAAACTAGGCTGGTTTCTGCCTTTCCAAATGGTGACGTGATCAGCAGAATAAATCACCTAATCACTGGCCCGCCCACCCCCGCCAGGTGCGCACCAGTGGGAATGCTCCTCCAGGGTCTTGACGGGCTCGGCGACGTGGCGGGTGTCCCAGAACTTCACCTTGCAGTCGTCCCCGCAGCTGGCCAGGTAGTACTGCTTGTTGGGGTTGAAGTCCAGGTCCCGCACCAGCTGGCCATGCGCGCTCTCGATGCAGTAGATCTGGCTGGGAACGGGGGGTGGACACACAGGTAAGAGGGGGACACGAGAAGCACTGGGCCCCGCAGCCCCGCCCAGACCCCGGCCAGGTGGAGTCCGGGCTGGGGGCTCCTGCTCGCGGTCGGCACCTGTGATGGGGGCTGGCTGGCAGCTCTCAAGGGGGTGACCTGTCATCTTGATGAGAGGGAGCCAGAGGGAGGGGACTGTCACAGAGGAGAAGAGACAGACTGGATAGCCCACGTCCAGAAGGACCAGAGACAGAAAGGGGGAGGAAGCAGGATGCGGTGCTGATGGTGTCGGAGGCGCAGAGACGGGAGAGGGAGGAGAAGCAGGAGAAGCTGCAGAAACGCTGAGGGAGACGCTGCCTGTCACGGCCAGGCCCGTCCCTCACCACGCACACAGCCTGGGTGCCGACACGCCAGTGGGAGGGGCTGAGCCACAGCTGCTTAGAGTGCACACGTGCACATGTGTGCATACGTGTACACAATGCACGGGCACATGTGCCCCCACATACAGGTATACATGACCACACGTGTGTGTGGAGGACATACACGGAGGTGTGCACACATGTACGCAATGCACACAGCACAACACACATGTGTGCCTGCATGGGTACACGTGCCCACACATATAGAGGTACATGCCCACACACGTGTGCAGAGGACATACATGGAGGTGTGCACACATGTGTGCAATGCACACAGCACACACGTGTGCCCACATGGGTACACGTGCCCACACATATAGGTGTACATGCCCACATGTGTGTGGAGAGAACATACACGCAGGTGTGCACACAGGTACACAATGCACATGGCACACATACATGTGCATTGGTACCGCATGGGTACATGTGCCCACACATACAGGTGTACATGCCCACACGCATGTGCACAGAAGAGCAGGCACACACACATAGGTACGCACACACGCACACACAGAGCTGACTGATGCCCCACCGCCCAGCTCCAAGCCGCTTCTCATAGGGTGTGGAATTACACTGTTCCGTCTCTACAGTGACCCCCTCTCACGTCACACACTCCAACCAGAGGAGCGGTCATCCTGAGGTGGGATAGCAGCTTTGGACGAGAGGCCTGCGTCCAGCAGGATGGATGAGGCCTAGCACGGCCCCGTGACATGCCCGTCATTCCACCCTCTCTGCCTGCTACTCGGGGGGAGCGCCCCCTCCTGCAGGTGCTGGGTCGCGTGCTCCGTGCAGCTCCCAGGGGCGGCACCCCAGACCTCCATGCTCCTGCTCAGGGCAAGGACTTTAGTCCTTTCTGTCTTTTCTCCCAGCCAGGTTTTCTAGCCCAAAGCCACTTTTAAATTGGGAACTGGTTTCTACATCCTGTACCTTTCCAACAGCCTAGTAATTTCTTCATAAAACAAGAAGCCCAAGCTTCAAGATCTTGTGAGGGAAGCAAGAAAATGGATAACACCAAGCCTGCTGAGGTCCCAGGGCCTGCGGAATGCTGACTCAGGCTTTCCTGCTGGCTCTGGGCGTGGCGGCCTGAACAGAGAAGGCCCGTGCACCCCCCGAGCCGTGCACCCCACCTCAGCAGCGCCGGAAGCAGCCGGCTGAGGAGGCGCACAGGCTGTGGGGAAGAGAGAGACCGGCTCACCCGCTGCCCAGCAACCCAGGGACGCCCTCCAGGGACGGCGGGCAAGGGGGCTGCAGGGCGCCACCCCCCAGGCCCTGGATTTGGGGTCTGTGAGGTTAGCCTTAGAGGTTCTCATATAGACCCCCAAAATCTTCGCATCCTTCAAGGAACAATGAGAACAGGGAAAGACAACCACGGGCCCTGGAGGCACGCATTCTGGTCCGGAGTCCCCACGGGCCAAGCCCACAGCTTTCAGCACCTCACAGCAAACCCAGCACAGCCCAGCACAGCCATTCACACTGATTACTGATTACCCCCTGCACTTTCGGGGGGCTCCGGACCGAGATTTAAGACGGTGCCCCCGCCCTTGAAGGCAACAGGAGTTATTTCCCGACCTCCGTCTCTGCAGCTTAGTGATAAATTACGGTGTGCTGAGGGGATAAACTGTATCTTAGAAAAGATTGCCCTGCTCCTGTTGCCATGACAACAGAGCGCACCCCATCATTCCTCTGCCCGTCAACACCACACCTGGCGCAGAGAAGCTGCTCCCTGTGCTCCGTTGGCAGCGCGGGCTGTCTGTGTAACGACCTAGGTGACGAAGTGTGATCACCTCCGGGCGTGCGCCCTGGAGACACGGCAGCCCTCCCCTTGGAGCTGCCCATCACAGGGCCTGGGAGCCCGCGGTCACCGCCTGGGGCCTGAGCTGCTGCGAACTGACCCAGGTCTCCACAGGAGACCCTGGCTGCTGAAGGGCACCCGGAGGAGCCAGATCGCCGGTGAGGGGTTCGGACCACAGCCCCTGGTGCGCTGAGGCAGGGTCGGAGGAGGGAGGCAGGTGTGCAGGTCCCTGCAACACCAAGACCGCGAGAGCCCAGCCGTGTGGCCCCAACAGAGCTGACCCGACCCAGCCGAGGGCGGGGAGGGGCGCGGCGGGGCTCCGGGCGCGAGTCCGGCCCGGCCACCACTGACCTCATGGTCCGCGTGTCCCAGCCTCGGATGGCCGTGTCGTTCGCCGTGGCTATCTGGGAGCAGTTGTGATGTGGGCTCCAGCGGCCCGTCGTGAACTTCAGCTGTCCTTTCCCTTCCAGCGACGCTGAGCTGGCCAGCTGTGGGTTTGGGGATGTTTTCAAAGGAAGAAGGAAAGAGAAGTAATTCGAACTCTATTCAGAATGTTTAAGAGGATATCTTATACAGGATATGGTTGAAGATAACTATTGAAAATAATTAGGAAGCTCTTTGTTTTCTCCCCTTAAAAGGCAAGAATGTTTAAACCATATTTGCAAAAAACATATATGTATATATATAGTTATAAAATGGAGCACAGCGAAAAAAATAGCAAGGGTATTAATAGAGCCTCTCTCAGACAGGATTTGCCGGTGTGTGACTAGGGGATCTGCTCAAATCTGAGGCAATGATACGGAACAGCCCAAGCGTCAGCCTCCCCCACAGACAAGGACGAGGGGATAGGGGTCCGCACGGGAGGCCCCAGGTGCCGAGGGACCAACGGCCATGAGCTGACCTCACATGTGCTCAGACAGTCCCTGCCAGCCTCGAGGGTCTCTAGCTCTGTTACTTGGGGGTTAATTAACACCAGTAGGTAACAGTGGAGACCCTGGAAACCACCGGCCCTGGGGGAGCCTGGGAGACGGGAGCCCCATCCCGCTGCCCACCGGCCCTCAATCTTCCACACAAAGGCCTGTCACTTGGTGGGATGGACATGGGTGGCTCCAGGCTTGTCTGTGGCCTTCAGACACTCGCCCTCCGTGACCCCTTTCACTTAACCCTGACCACCAGCCTTGCCCGGCAGAACCTCTGAGAGGGGCCCGGGCTGGCCGCTCAGTGCTGGACAGAGGCCCCAGGAGTTCATCAGGCCCAGACTCGGCCCCACAGGGTGTGGCCCACAAGGCAGGCAGTCAGTGCGAGGGGATTCGACCGGAGCCTGGGGAGCACCACCTGCCTGCTCTCCCGGGAGCCTGGCCTGGTCAAGAAGTCTGACAGCAGACACATCTCTAAGAATAACTCTGAGCCAGGGCCCCACCTACGGTGTGACCCCAGCATCAGGGGCCACCACCGCCCAGGAGACGCTGACCAGCGGGAGGCACCTCACCTCTTCCTTGGACAGTCTCAACCTGTCCCAGAAAACCTTTCTCCCCAGAACCCACTTTCCCGCCTCACCAACTCTGCAAACCACGTGGACGACGGGCCTCGTGCCAGCCCATCTCGTCAATGGTCCTCACGGGCATAGGCGCTCCTCTCCCGGGGAAGGAATGCCTGGAGTCCATGCCCCGAGTGTCGGACGGAGGCCCGCAGGGTCAGGACAGCGTCTCACCTCTCAGGAAACTCGAGACGGCCACCCGTCCGGGTTCACGGGGAGCCCTCCTGGGTGCCCACCCTGGCCCCACTCCATGACCAGGGGCAAGCGCCAGGCCGAACCCTTAACAAACGTCACCGCCAGTCAAGCTCCCCGCCCGCGCTGCCTCTATGCCGACTCCGTCGGGCTCCAAGGGAAGAAAAGGCTGTGAAACTGACCGGCACTGTCTGCCTCCAACACCCACACTGAGTGGCCTCTGGCCAGCAGTCCACGAGGAACCCAGCCGCTCTGTCCAAGCACGTCCCAGAGCTCTCCGACGAGACCCCAGCCCTGCTGACAACTGGCCAGCAGCCTCGCCAGCCTGGACGCTCCAGACTTGACGATCCCCACAGATGGCCAGTGGGAGGCACGACTCGGGGTGCTTGTCAGGGAGCATGGGAAACTGACAAGACCCCGCGTGAACTCAGCAGTGGAGACCCCCACAGAGAGGGCAGGGCCCTGCCCGAGGTCACAGCCGTCCCGCAGAACGGGTCCGGCTCTCGCCCCACACTCAGTCTAACACAGAAGCCACCAGGGCACAAAGCGCGCTGCCCACGGGTGCCGAGAAGTCTGCGAGGCAGATTTTAATGAAAACCCGAAAGGCAGCTCACCATCAATTTTTTAAGGGGCTACCAGGGGCAGCCAGCATGGTGCAAGCTGTAAGGTTAATCAATCACTTTTTCTGGTTTCCTGGTGACACGGAGACGGAACTCAGCAAGAACTCCAGAGGGTGCAGTGCACACGGTAATCCGCTTCCAGCATTAAAGAGAAATATTCAGTGCTTCCTGGTCCAGAAGGAATGATGAAAGGCTCCCCCAAACCCTCTCAGAAGGGCCACTGGTGCAGGACAAGAACAAAGAAGGCACCGCCAGCGAGCAAAATGCTGGACTCCAGCCGGCGGGGGCAGCTCAAGGAGAGTCTCGGCGTGAGGTTTCCAGAGACCCAAGCAGCAGCCCCATCACCAAGCCCCACTGCGTGGAGCCGGGCCAGGACCGGGCAGAGACCTGGGCGAGGAGCAGGACTCAGCGTGGAGTGGGGACAGGACTCAGCATGGAGCGGGGGCAGGACTCAAGAATCTGGGGCCTAGCACGTGCCCCTCGGGACCAGAGAGGTCAGCAAGTGCCACCATCCTACCCCCCCACCCCACCAACGGGAAGCAACTGCAGGGCTGTGGCCTTTCCAGCACAAGAGATGCCGCATCCATGCAGGCAAGTCCACCCTGAGCCTGGCCCCAGCTGCCGGCCACACAGCAGCCCCCACCATGGGAGGCCCTCTCCCTGGAGCACTCTGCATGGCCCCCGGAGACTAAGACGGCCCTGAGCCAGGCCTGCGGGGCTGGCTCCCCCTCCAAGGCGGGTTTAGGCCTGGACACAGAGTCACGTGTGAAAAGGTGATAAAGGGACTTGCAGGAAAAGCTTTTCTTACAAACCAAGGGTGCTGCGGAGCCTGGATGTGACGGCTGGAACCTCTGCAGCCACCTTTCGGTCATGACAGGGAGAGCAGTGACAAGCAGACACAGCAGAGGGGAAACGGCAGAGTCGCTGGGCCCTCGCTTTGATGAAGACCCTAAATTAACCAATCCCAAGGGGCTTCGCCCCCACCTCTGTTTCAGCAGACAATAAAACCTCCTCTCTATCTAAGTCACTTCTTATGTCCTGCAGCCAACTGCGTTCTCACTGACACACCCAGGATGCCCCTCTGAGCCGACGCCATCAGGGGTGCCTTCAGGGAAGGGCAGCCCCCCTTTGAGCCGGACCCCCAAGCGGTCCCCGCTTTCCAGTGAATGACCACGGGCTACTGCATCTCTCTAAGGCCTGGCTTTCTCTCCTGTGTCTCATCTGTAAGCCCGGTATCAAAGAACTTGCCCCCAAGGCAAGGAGGATTCAACCAGACGAACCGCTAAGAAGCACCACCCCGGCACGTGGCTCTGCTCTGCCTTCAGGGACCCAGAGGGAGGGACGGGGGTGCTGTCTTCTGGGCCCAGGGAGGGGCCTCAGGACTGTCGTGGGCACGGGACTTGGCAGGACACCCCAGGCCCATCGCTGCCTTCAGAAGGGGGAAGAAAGGGTCCCGCCAGCCCCACCCCCGCCCCGGGGTCACAGGGCAGGCGGGCTACCCACCGCATGCCACGCCTCGGCCCACAGTGGTCCGAGACCCGGCCGGGCTGGCGCCTCCCACGCCCGGGAAGGACTGCCCCGCAGCAGTGCTCTGCTCCACAGGTTTTGAGAGCGGCCTCCTGGAAAGCAGGGCCCCATGTTTAGGAAACGCACACCCAGCAGCAGGTGCCAGCAAGGGTGAGGAACCCGAGGTCTCTCTCCATGTATCTGTAGTTCACTTCAAGCAGGGCTGACTCTACTGCAGGAAGAAGAGAGTGAGAAGGGCTTTCCCTCTATTGCACCAGAAGCCAGGCCCTCCTCGTGGACAGAAACGTGTGTCTGACGCCACCGACGTGGGTGTGATCTCCAGACAGGGAAGGCTGTGAGGGCGGAGTTAAGGTCTGCGGCCGAGATGGGCGAGAAGGTAACGGGTGTTCCTGTCCCATCAAGGAGCCGCAGCAAGGCGCAGGAGAGGCGGGCTCTCTGCGCCTTCCACTCTTAACCTGGGGTCTCCGGGAGCCGGCCCTCCTCCCCGCTGGCCACACACGCAGCCCAGGAAGCCGAGGGAAGAGGGGCCATGGGCGAGGAGGCGGGGAGCCTGGGCTGCACCCTGACCTCTGTCCCCGGGCGGTGAGCCTGCCCTGGGCGCGGGCACAGCGGGCAGGGCTGCGGGGAGCGACTCCCCACCGGCATGGGCTGCAGCCTCCCACGGCATGTTTTAAACCTGCACTAGAGGTTTCTGGAAACACACCATGTCCTTGAAGCCTGTTGTCTTCCTCCCAGGAAATGCTCCCCTGGGCACCGGCCCTCAGGCCTGTATGCGAGTAATACCAGCCGCCCTTCCACCCCATGGAAGCTAGTTCTTCCCACAGCTGGGGAAAGCCCTCAAATCCGGGCAAGAGCACGCACAGACCCAAACTGGCAGGCACTGCTCTGGGGTCCCAGGACGCACGGAGCACCCCCTGCAGGCCTCCCTGGGGCTCCGCTAATGATTACGAATGGCAGAGAGCCTCCGATTTAATTGCAAAAGGTAATGATGCAGTGAGCGTAAGATCAGATCCACCGAAGAAGGCAATATCCTCAAACAGTAAGGACAAAAATCGAGGAGCCGGGCGTGAAGATGGCTGGAATTGATAGGAAGGTCTCAGTATTAAACACTCCGGCCCCGGGGTCGCAAAGTGGTATCGACAGAGCTGCTGGCAGCAGATGAAAAAAGGGAGAGAAACGAAATTGGTCCCGCAAAGAGCCGGGCACAGGTCAGCCGCCGACCGTGAGGCCACTCTGGGGCGGCGCAGGGGCTGGAGAGCTGCTCACACTCTGATGACTGGACAGGCCCACAGAGTGGGGGCCCAGAGCAGTGGACTCCTAACGCCCCCGCCCCGGTCACTCCGTGCATCCCCGGACTGGGGCTGGCGTCCTGCCCAGCGCTCCCGCGAGGCCCGGCACCCCACAGGACAGCCACGTCCCTTTCTGCACTCAAGGGTGGCCTCAGAACAGCCCCCTGAGTGCAGGCGGGGGCAGGGGGCAGGATGGCGCACCCTGGACTCTGGTCTGGACGCCCTGCCGAGTACCCTGAAGGCGGAGGGACGAGGGGACTGTGGAGGCATCGACCTGGACTCAGGGGCCCACGGGGCAATGTCAGGAGCTTCCTTCAGGTTCCCGCTTGGGCCTCAGTTTGGGTGAAATCTGCTTTCTGCTCCAGGACAGAGAGATGTCTTATTTTTTTCTTAACTTTAACAAAGACAGTGACTTCTTTCCTGGAGAATTATGCCTGTGCTGGGGAAACTGGCTGCCTCTTGACTTCCCCCTGAAGCCTGTGAGAGGCCCTTCCGGTGGTGTGGTTTCTGTATGTGGACAGGTCACTCCACACTGGGACGAGTCTGACCTCTAGGCCGTGTGTCGATAACGACCCATCACTACACACACAACCTCAACCCAGAGGGGGAAGACACGCGGCAAGAGAGCTGAGCTCGCCTGCTGGGCACGAGTGGACAGGTGAACAGGGCCCCTGAATGGGTCTCCCAGAGGCCTGCCTCTCGCGGCCCCGGGGTGGCAGTGGGCCCAGGCATGAGGGCACCAGAGGCGCTGTCGTGCCAAAGTGCTTCACCGTCTCTCCAAAGTTGCGGCTTCCCAAGCAAATGCACTGAAATTCCCAATCCACGTAAAACAAGACATTGGGTAAGAGGCCATTTTAAGGGATCATATGAAAAATACACACCAATGGGCAGAATGTTTAGTGCATGAGAGATGCTCTGAAGTGAGGACTATGTGAAAGCCAGCACTGAGCAGGTCTGGGGGAATGGGCCAGCGGGGGAGACGCCGCCTCCTGGTCGGGACCCTGCAGCAGAGGGGCCCCGAGCCGCGGGGCGAGACCTCAGGGGACACACGGCGCCTGATGGGGCGGGACGACGGCCACCGGCACCCAGACAGACAGGCGGACGCGCCCGACAGCCACACCCTGAGAGACCGAGGAGTCAGCGGGCCACGGTCAACAGTCATCTCCACGACCAGGAACCTCTGTGTCACGAGTGCACCTCTGTGAAAGGTGACCTTAACCAAACACTTGTTGAAAATCCTCCGTTAAAAAGATTCACAGGTGAAAGAGAAGACTATGATCCGGGGCAAGTTACAGCCAAGCGGGGGAGTTCTGCCGACATCCAGCCTCTGTACCACATTCGCACCCGGCCCCAAGAGCTCCAGGACAGAGAGATGTCTTATTTTTTTCTTAACTTTAACAAAGACAGTGACTTCTTTCCTGGAGAATTATGCCTGTGCTGGGGAAACTGGCTGCCTCTTGACTTCCCCCTGAAGCCTGTGAGAGGCCCTTCCGGTGGTGTGGTTTCTGTATGTGGACAGGTCACTCCACACTGGGACGAGTCTGACCTCTAGGCCGTGTGTCGATAACGACCCATCACTACACACACAACCTCAACCCAGAGGGGGAAGACACGCGGCAAGAGAGCTGAGCTCGCCTGCTGGGCACGAGTGGACAGGTGAACAGGGCCCCTGAATGGGTCTCCCAGAGGCCTGCCTCTCGCGGCCCCGGGGTGGCAGTGGGCCCAGGCATGAGGGCACCAGAGGCGCTGTCGTGCCAAAGTGCTTCACCGTCTCTCCAAAGTTGCGGCTTCCCAAGCAAATGCACTGAAATTCCCAATCCACGTAAAACAAGACATTGGGTAAGAGGCCATTTTAAGGGATCATATGAAAAATACACACCAATGGGCAGAATGTTTAGTGCATGAGAGATGCTCTGAAGTGAGGACTATGTGAAAGCCAGCACTGAGCAGGTCTGGGGGAATGGGCCAGCGGGGGAGACGCCGCCTCCTGGTCGGGACCCTGCAGCAGAGGGGCCCCGAGCCGCGGGGCGAGACCTCAGGGGACACACGGCGCCTGATGGGGCGGGACGACGGCCACCGGCACCCAGACAGACAGGCGGACGCGCCCGACAGCCACACCCTGAGAGACCGAGGAGTCAGCGGGCCACGGTCAACAGTCATCTCCACGACCAGGAACCTCTGTGTCACGAGTGCACCTCTGTGAAAGGTGACCTTAACCAAACACTTGTTGAAAATCCTCCGTTAAAAAGATTCACAGGTGAAAGAGAAGACTATGATCCGGGGCAAGTTACAGCCAAGCGGGGGAGTTCTGCCGACATCCAGCCTCTGTACCACATTCGCACCCGGCCCCAAGACCCGGATCGGGATCTTTTTGCCCGAAAGAGACAATCAGTCAGTCACGTGACTGACGACGATCCAGTCCGTTTCTCAGCGATTTCACAGTGTTGAGACTCTGAACATGTATGAACCTACAAGTGTATTCTGAGCTCGCCTGAAGGGTCTGATCAGGAGGACAGAGGACAGGAACCGCGTGGCTGAGCTACTCACCCTGGCCTGGCCGGAGCTCTCCTGCAAGTCCCACAGCAGGACGTGGTTGTCGGCCAGTGAGATGACCCTCTTCCCGTCTCCCGCGGGCTCCCAGGCGACGCTGCGGGAAGGAGAGAGCCCAGCGTTACGAGGCGCCCACCCCGAGGCTCAGAGCTCGAACACACAGCCCTCAGCAAGGCCTGCCCAGCCCCCGTCAGCAGGGGGGTGCAGTGTGACCTGGGGCAGTGACCCGGTGCAGCTACCACGCTCCTGAGGCCTGAGTGCCCACATCCCTCCCCAGTTCACTGAGGTCGGGAGGATGGGCGCCTGTGACAGGGTAAGTGTCCTGGTGTGGACTGACACCAGTTCCCAGGCTCCCTGTCTCTGTGTATGTATGTCTCTGTCTCTCTGCTCCTCTCTCTTCCTGTACATCTCCGTCTCTACATCTCCATCTCTCTCTGTGTCTCTGTCTCTCTCTGTCTCCATCTCCGTCTCTCTCTGCGTCTCCATCTCTCTATATAGCTGTCTCCATCTCTGCGTCTCTATCTCCGTCTCTCTCTCTGTCTCCGTCTCTATACCTCCATCTCTGTTTCTGACTCTGCGTCTCCGTCTCTTTCTGCATCTCCATCTCTGCATCTCCGTCTCTGCGTCTCCATCTCCCTGCGTCTCTGCCTCTCTGCCTCCCCGTCTCCATGTCTCCGTCTCTGCATCTCCCTCTCTCTCTGCATCTCCGTCTCTCTCTGCGTCTCTGTCTCTCTGTATCTCTGTCTCTGCATCTCCGTCTCTCTCTCTCTGCGTCTTCCTCTCTCTGCATCTCTGTCTCTCTGCGTCTGTCTCTGTCTGTCTCCGTCTCTCTCTGCATCTGCGTCTCTCTCTGCATCTCTGTCTCTCTACGTCTTCATCTCTCTCTGCGTCTCTGTCTCCGTGTCTGCGTCTCCGTCTTCGCCTCTCCATCTCTCTCTGCGTCTCCGTCTCTCTCTGCATCTCTGTCTCTGCATCTCCGTCTCTCTCTGCATCTCCATCTCTCTGCGTCTCCATGTCTGCATCTCCGTCTCCGTCTCTGTGTCTCTGTATCTCTGCATCTCTGTCTCTCTGCGTCTCCGTCTCTGTCTCTGCGTCTCCGTCCCTCTCTGCGTCTGCGTCTCTGTCTCTCTGCGTCTTCATCTCTCTCTGCGTCTCTGTCTCTGCGTCTGCGTCTCTGTCTCTGCGTCTGCGTCTCTGTCTCTGCGTCTCCGTCTCTGTCTCTGCGTCTCCGTCTCTGTCTCTGCGTCTCCGTTTCTGTCTCTGCGTCTCCGTCTCTGCCCCACTGTCAGGTGAGCGCGCAGTGGGAGGCGGCCGCCTGTAAGTTTGGGAAGGAGCCCGCTGCAGCCCCTGGCCTGCCCACCCCCTGACGCCAGCGCTCCAGCCCAGAGAACTGTGAGCAGGCAACCCTGGCCCCCAGCCGTAGGTCTCATCGGGCCCTGAGCTGAGGCACTGCTGACGGCGTCTCCCAGGACCCGAGGCACGGACAGCCGGCAGAGCCTGGCCGCTGAGATGCCGGGCGGCCTGCTGGGGGCTGGGTCTGAAGGGGCCCAGGTGGGTGGTGCCCACGTCGTCCACTGCCCGCTCCTGTGAGGGCAAAGCTGAGAGCCCTGGTCACCCCCAGGCCCGGGACGGCAGACCACGTCCTCTGTCTCAGCCCCCGTGAGCCACGGTTTCCAGTCACCCAGAGCCGTCCCAACTGACGCGGCGCCCAGCTCAACAATCAACAAGACGAAAGTCACGCCGCCCGGGCGAGGAAGCTGTGAGGAGGCTGAGGACTGGTCAGCGCGGCCACAGGGGTGAACTGTCTTCAGAGCTTATGGAGAGAGCTTCATTTCACAGCTCCCACATGTGACCGTGGAAGACGTGGACGGAGGCCCTCACGGCTTCTCTCCCACACAGGGCGCAATACTGACCGACTGGGGCACCTCCCTATGCAACCCCTCGAGACTGCCAGCGAGCCATCATGACTTTACCCCAACACTGCCTGCTGCTCGGCCACTCGGTGGGGGCCAACCTGCGTGACCCCTGAACTGCAGCCCGCCAGGCTCCTGTATCTGCGTCTCTGTCTCTCTGCGTCTTCATCTCTCTCTGCGTCTCTGTCTCTGCGTCTGCGTCTCTGTCTCTGCGTCTGCGTCTCTGTCTCTGCGTCTCCGTCTCTGTCTCTGCGTCTCCGTCTCTGTCTCTGCGTCTGCGTCTCTGTCTCTGCGTCTCCGTTTCTGTCTCTGCGTCTCCGTCTCTGCCCCACTGTCAGGTGAGCGCGCAGTGGGAGGCGGCCGCCTGTAAGTTTGGGAAGGAGCCCGCTGCAGCCCCTGGCCTGCCCACCCCCTGACGCCAGCGCTCCAGCCCAGAGAACTGTGAGCAGGCAACCCTGGCCCCCAGCCGTAGGTCTCATCGGGCCCTGAGCTGAGGCACTGCTGACGGCGTCTCCCAGGACCCGAGGCACGGACAGCCGGCAGAGCCTGGCCGCTGAGATGCCGGGCGGCCTGCTGGGGGCTGGGTCTGAAGGGGCCCAGGTGGGTGGTGCCCACGTCGTCCACTGCCCGCTCCTGTGAGGGCAAAGCTGAGAGCCCTGGTCACCCCCAGGCCCGGGACGGCAGACCACGTCCTCTGTCTCAGCCCCCGTGAGCCACGGTTTCCAGTCACCCAGAGCCGTCCCAACTGACGCGGCGCCCAGCTCAACAATCAACAAGACGAAAGTCACGCCGCCCGGGCGAGGAAGCTGTGAGGAGGCTGAGGACTGGTCAGCGCGGCCACAGGGGTGAACTGTCTTCAGAGCTTATGGAGAGAGCTTCATTTCACAGCTCCCACATGTGACCGTGGAAGACGTGGACGGAGGCCCTCACGGCTTCTCTCCCACACAGGGCGCAATACTGACCGACTGGGGCACCTCCCTATGCAACCCCTCGAGACTGCCAGCGAGCCATCATGACTTTACCCCAACACTGCCTGCTGCTCGGCCACTCGGTGGGGGCCAACCTGCGTGACCCCTGAACTGCAGCCCGCCAGGCTCCTGTCCGTGGGGCCGTCCAGGCCAGGAGACCGCAATGAGGAGCCATTCTTTTCTCCAGGGGACCCTCCTCACCCGGGGCTGAGCCTGAGTCTCCTGCAGCGCAGGCGGAGTCTTCACCGCTGTGCATCCTGGGCCGCCCACCCGCACGACCAGAGAGGCCCGAAGGAGCAAAGCGGAAGGAAGACACAGCTTCCTCAGAAAACTGACACAGTCACGCCAGTAACAGGGTGTTAACTTCCTGTGAAAGAGACGGGACTGAGCGGAAAGCCCCCAGCGTGCTGGGATGGACAGACAGCCCGTGCGCCGGAAACCCGGATGGTGCGAGGCCTCGGGGAGGGCACGGAAGCACAGGTGGACACGCCGGCCCAGGTCTGGGACACGTTCTCACTGCTGCTGCAGGCCCGGCTCCCACACAGGGCCTGGAGAGACGCCCAGACAGACAGGAAAGGGGCCGGCGCCCGGCACGTTTCAGGGAGGCTGTGGTCAGGACGTGCGTCTGCCAAACCTGACATGATGGGTGACTCAGGAGAGCTCATTACTGAAAACTATAAGGAGACACCAAACCCCACAGGAGCGCACAGCGGGGGCGATTCAGAGCGGCATCGAGGAAAACCACGACTGAGGATCAGAAGGCAAGACAAGCGCACCTCCCAGGGCCCTGAGCAGGGTGACCGCGGGCCTGACGCGCGGACCGTCCCACACGGCCGCAACTGAGAGACACATGCCGGGCCCTCGCCTGCTGCCCGCCAGCCTCACCCCGGCTCCCGGCTCCCGGCTCCCCACTGTGCTCCTCCCAATTGTCTCCACAGAAACAACAAACCCAGGGTGTGTGTGTGTGTCCATCTCCAGACAGCCGGCACGGCCAGGCGATCGGGGTCCTTGCTAAAGAAGAGCGGGCCTGAGGTGCAGGCAGACAGCACCGTCCCCAGAGGAGACGCCCCTCTCACTCAGGGCCCAGCCGCGGGGCAGAGCTGCTGTTCACTGTCCACCCGGGGGTGACGCATCTGACAGAACGTGTGGCGGGTTTACAGGCAGCAAACCCTGCGATCGAGAGAGACTGGAACAAGCAGGGCATGCAAAGTGCAATAAAAAGGAAATTCCACTGCATCACGCATCACCAGGGAACCAGTGCTATACACACAGGAAAATGACCCAGACTTTCTGCCACACTTGCTGTTCCAAGCTAGGGCGTTTATTTCTTTGTTCATAAAAGTCATCCACATTTCTGCTTTTTCACTCTCTCCATAGATGTGAGCAACGTAAAACTGTGTTAACAAGTCAGGAGCCAGAGAACACCACCTAATGTATGTACACGGCAGCCCGTCATTATCACTGAGAGAGAAACTCGAGGAAAGGGGCCGTCTCTGCAGATAAACCCAAGCGAGAGAGATGAAAGCTCTCTGTGCGGTTAACAAGGCCAGGAGAGCAGCACTGAGGGCCTGATCTCACAGGCCGCATGTGATCAAACAAAACGCACTTCTCTTCCTCAGACAAGTGGCTCCAGAATGAGTGATTTACACGCTAGATTGTGACGCCTGGGCTAAGGACACTCTAAGGACACTGAGAAACGCCTGGAGCAACCTCGACCTGAGATCACTGTTGGTGGCAACTCAGTCACTAAGTCATGTCCAGCTCTTGCAACCCCATGGACTGAGGCCTGCCAGGCTCCTCTGTGTGGGATTCTCCCGGCAAGAATACTGCGGTGGGTTGCCCTTTCCTTCTGCAGGGGATCTTCCTGACCCAGGGATCAAACATGGGTCTCCTGCACGGCAGGCAGATTCATTACCAACTGAGCTATGATTACTTTTAATTCATGTCATTTACCTCTCCAACCTACCCCCTGAAGCCCATCTGGCAGGCGGGGGCGGGGGTGGAGGGGCTGTCAGGAGACCACTGAGTATGAGACACGTGAGACGGCAATCACCACACGCCACGGAGCTGAAGACAGCGCGCGAGCTAGGCGAGGACCTCGGCTTCAGGGCTGCTCTGAAACCCTTCCGTTCATTACTTCACTGAAGAGGGAAAACCTTCAATAAGAAACACAGCTATCAAGTCGCTGGTGACTGTATCAGTGGTTACCAGCCAAGTTTTGAAACCTTTTACAAGAAGAACGTAATACATTATTTCCTCAATTTATATATCTCTCTTAAAAAACACAGATTTGGCAACCTGATTAATTTCTTCCTGCTCAAAAATTCACAGCAGAATGTAAGTTAGCTTTTCATAAATGCTATAAAGATTTTTTTCAAAAAAGACCACTTTAAGAGCTACACCATTAAGTCAGGAAGCCCCCTTTGATCAAATCTATGGAAGCGAGGTTCCTGTGGCTGTGACGGACACTTGTAGTGACACGATCATTGACGGCCAGCCAGGGACCCCTTCCTGAGAACAGGCGGGTGTGTGGCTCTGGGCACCAGTGATCCACTTACTGAAGTCTATGTGTATTCTAACACCGCTTGCCTGCAGAGACTTACTGCTCCATCACCCACGTGCAGGGCTCAACAGAGAGACACCCTCACACTGGGAGTCCCGCCACGGACGCTGTGCGGGTGGGAAGGCCTGCCCTCCCCAGAGGCCCCGGGGTGGACCCGTCTGAGGCCCCATCACAACGCAGGGTGGACAGGGAGCCGACGGACACCACCCCCTGGGGCTCCCATCCTGCCCTCCTTCCGCAGGGGGCTCTGACAACCATCCCGTCTGACGTGGAGACGCCAGCCACAGGAAAGGGCAGGGCGTCTTCACACTGTCCTAGGAGACCACCGACTGTTCTTTCCCTGCACAAAGTAAGGGCTGCGAGGCTTCCTGGGGGCACTGGTGGTGAAGAACCTACCTGCCAATGCAGGAGACATAAGAGACGCAGGTTCAGTCCCTCAGTCAGGAAAATCTCCTGGAGGAGGGCATGGCAATCCATGCCAGTATTCCTGCCTGGAGAATCCCATGGACAGAGGAGCCTGGGGCCACAGAGTCGGACACGACTGAAGTGACTTAATACACACACAGGCCTCTTTCCAGACGTCTCTCAAAGCTCAGAGACCACTCCAATAGGAGAGCGGCCGCTCGGCTCCAGCTCATAAGCTTCACACCTAAGACATCCAGGTTGGGTGAGAGCGGACACACACGCAGACCTTATAAAAACCCACGACGTCTCCCATGATGGTGCTGTCGTAACCTCGGAGACCTTTCCACACTCAGTGACAGCAGAGTCACACCGTCAGCTCTCTGAAAACTTCAAACATCTTCTCTACTTATCCTCTGAGACAGCTTTGGAAGATATTAAGGATGGTCTAGAATTCACTGTGTGTAACATTCACCTGAACCAGAGCAAACTCCTCCATTACGTGACTGAAATGGAGAGCCACAAAACCAGAGACGAGGCCCCGTCCCTTCTGGCCAAGCCACCGCAAGTGCGCGGGGACACGCACAAGCTTCTCTCCCTGTGTTTGCCTCCACGCTGAGCCCCAACACCTGGCTTTCTCCTCCTCGTATGAGGCCAGTAACGTGGACGCCACCTTCCAGGATCCCCAACCCTCAGCTGGGCTGGCATGTCAGTGTGACATCTACCTCCGCCTACACTGAAGAGGGAACTTCCCCTAAAAGCTGGTGCAGAAATCAAAGGCCAATGGTCCCCCATCGAGGGCCAGGAGCATCTGGGAGGACCATCCTCCCATGCTGAGGGAGGCCCAGCGTGACCCTGGGGTGAGGCTCCCCAGCTGTCTCGGCCCCTCCACTCAAGGGGAAAGCAGGGCGCACGGGGAGGGGCTGCAGCTGACTGTCATAACCGCACTCCGTCCCCAAAGCTGCTGGGCTCTGATCTCAGTGACACCTCCTTTAAGCAGATGCTCACCACCCACGGGACCCCACAATCTGTGGCCTGCCCGCTGCACACCGGCCGGGAAGCAGCTCTTCTCCTACCTGGACTCTGCTCCCCGGGTCGGCGGGGGACTGGCCCGCAGCCAACGGGCGCCCCGAGCAGCCCAGGAGCCTCCCCAGCACCGGGAGAAGAGGCAGGGCCGAGCCACCGTGGAGGCCACTCCGCGCTCCAGCCGACGGCGACCGCCATACAGCCGAGACCTCGCGGGAGCTGGTGGAGGAGACCGCCACCCCTTCCTGCTCTTGCCTGCCGTGCTCCCGAACACCTCCCCCTCATGGGGCTGCAAGAGACACTGGGGAACAGGTGGGCTGCAGGAGCCCCGGGAACTCAGTGGGTCTGTGGTGGTTCCCACTTATGGGGTCGCCATGAGAACGCACGAGGCTATGCGCGTAAACTCCGACCCCAGGGCCCAGTCAGGACTCAGCGTCATCACTGCGGCCCCAACTCGCTCCTTCTCTCCCACAGCACCAGGCGCTGTCCTTGGTGCTGAAGTCTCTCCTTTTCTCCCTTCAGTGCCCGGCGGCTGTCCTTGGTGCTGAAATCGCTCCTCTCCCGCAGCACCCCAGCAGCCTCGCGCCGGGCGCTGTCCTTGGTGCGGAGGGCCCCTCCACGAAAGCAGCTCATCATACACAAAAAGCCACGGGAGCAGGAGCGCAGTGGAGCGCCAGGGAGCAGCGACGGCTGCGACAAAAGATGGAATCGTGCGAAACGACAGAAAGGCCTGAGTGGGGGTGAGCAGGGTCATCTGGAGAGAACTGTCAGGAAGAGCCTCTCTGAGGAGGCGACACTGAGCCCACGGGAGTCGAGGGCTGTAGGTCCCTAGGCAGCCCCTCCAGGAGACGTCAGGACCTGTGCCCCCACGGGCAGAAGGGTCTGGGGGGCACGTTACACCAGCCCCTTCACCACCTCACTTATAGACAATACCACAAATCCAGGGGCCCCGCCACGACCAGAAACGTCACTTTTGCAGGAATGAAGACCTGCTCTAGAGACCGGTGGCTTTGCAGTGACCCTACCACCACCTGGATGGGTGAGCATAAGCGAGCAGGCCCACACAGGACACGCCAGACGCGGTCCCCCATGCAGCATGCACCCACCAAGCACACGGAGCCACAGGCCCTCCAGCATGTCCCCCCTCAGCTCTGGCCAGTCCCTGGAGGGGGCTCAGGACACGCGCATCAGCCGCCAGGCACTGCCCAGCCCTGACTGTTGTGGTGGAGAGTGGGGGCGTCCACCCAGAGTCTGGGCTGCTCAGGCCAGAACAAGCTCAGTGGCCTTGAGGACAGGAGCCGTGCCTCGGCCGCTGGACAGAGCCAAGCGCTGGGGCCCTGGGACTGCGCACGCCCACAGGGGCAGCAGCGGCTGACAGGATGGCTGGGAGCCACACTCCGAGATCTGCTCTCAGTACAGATGACAAGTCAGAAGGGAAAACAAGGGAACGGAACCACTGCCTGCCGCGCGTGACCACCAGCAGCTCCCTCACCCCACGCCTCTCCCGACTCAAGTTCAAGTGTCAGGAGGAAACCAATTGTACTGAAGACACTTCGGAGAAGGTGCAGCCACCCCAAGCGCCAGCAGGGGGCGCCAGGCGGGGCCCGCACACACCCGCCCCATGTGCTGGCAAGGGTGCCGAGACAGGGCCCGCACACACCCCCTCACACACTCGCCCCATGTGCCGGCAAGGGTGCTGAGATGGGGCGTGCACACACCCCCGCACATACCCGCCCCACATGCCAGCAAGGGTGCCAAGTCGGGGCCTGCACACAACGCAGGTGTAGCCCCTGCCCCCACAATGCTGATGCAGCACCACCCAGCCCAGCAGCTGCCCCTGAGCACCGGGCAGGGGAGCAGAGACCCGGGTGCTCACAGACTATTCAGGGTCAGCTCACAGCAGCCCGAGGCTGCGGACCCAGAGGCGCCTCCACGAGGACGCGTCCACGGGCGTCCATCCCCCTGGGTCTTCCTCAAGCAGGACCACACACACATGTGCAAACACTTCCTGGGAGACAGGGCTGTTGAGGGGGCTGCCGTCTGAGACTCGCCTCCAGACAGCTCCGTGTGGGGTGCAGGGTGGCTCTGCCTTGGAGGACAGGACAGGCCTTCACACCTCTGCTTCACAGACGGCTCATCCCCTGGGCAGGAGAGAGCCGCACGGCCTGGTGCGTGCTGACACCCCTCCCCCGCCCCCAGACTGACAGGCCTCCCAGGCTGCTACTCTGGAGACGGTGGAAACCAGGATCAGCGCCAACTCCAGACGTCACCTCCTCAGAGACGGACGCCCTCACCAATTAGTGTGTCTCTTTCCTCAGGGCTCATGACTCCAGCCTGCTCCCCGCCCGCCTGCCTGGGTCCCAGGTGGATGCTGACACCACGTCCCCCCCGAGAGAGCCTGACCCCTGGAGGCCAGGTCCCCGCCCATCACCCTGGAGCACGGCGGGCTGTTCAGCAGGTGCCCACAGTCACCTGCTGGACGAGATGCGATAACTGGTGGGGGGCTGGGAAGGGGCTGTGCACACACACGCACATGCGGGACTGCCCCTGTATCAGGGACAACTCCTGCACACCCATCCCAAAGGCACGTTCCCTCAGGCGCGTCTAGGAAACACGGCTTCTTGAGGGGTGAGCTGGCGTGTTCTGAGGTCGGTCTGTGTGTCCCCCCAGAGGCATAGCGTCCCCGTCACCACGGACATGGGCAGCCACGCCCAGGGAGCCCCGAGGGAGGTGGTGGCGTCTCTGTCCTGACACTGCGTGGGACGTTGGGGGAAATAAATTCGGGACAAAGCCTCCAAGGCCTTGGGACACAGCGTGACCCGCACAGGGGCATCGCAGGCGCAGCCCCTGCCCCCACAATGCTGACGCAGTGCCGCCCGGCCCAGCGGCTGCCCCTGGGCACTGGGCAGGGGAGCAGAGACCCGGGTGCTCACAAGCTGTCAGCTCACAGCAGCCCGAGGCTGTGGACCCAGAGGCGCCTCCACGAGGACGCGTCCAGGGGCGTCCACCCCCCTGGGTCCCCAGAGGTGACACCGAAAGCCCTCAGCCCAAGACTATAGCGAGGCCAGTCCACGCACCGGACGGCTGAGCAGACGTGCCCTTATGGGGCAGAGCCTGGAGTGCTTCAGGGCTGGCCGGCACCTGACCCTCCTCCCGGCAGGTACCCGCAGGACTGACGTTAGCGGGAAAGGCCCCGGACACAGCTCCGCTCAGAGTGTGTGCAGCAGGGCCTCGGAGACGCGCCATCTGGAGAACAACTGGCACTAAACAGGGCGAAGGCAGGCACTGGCGTCTCCCTGCACACGAGTGGCCTCTGCAGGGGCACCTGCCCCAGGGGCGCGCGGGGCGCAGCCTACCAGGCGGTGCTGCCGCGGGCCGCGGGCTCCAGGTGACAGAGCGGCTCCAGGGCGTGTGCGGGGCTCGCAGCATCCTCGGGGGACTCCTGGCCGCCAGGCTCCAGCTCCGCGGGCATCCTCCACACAGCGGCGCAGGTCACCACCTTGCTGTCTGCAGCTGCGGGACAGGACGAGGGAGACGTCAGCAGAGCGTGCTGCCCCACAGCCCACAGATGGCGCCCCGCACACAGCCCACCGCCCGCACCCCTGCCCTGAGAACCCGGACCAGCCGCGCAGCTCAAGCCCCTGCTCCCCTGCTCCCACGTCATCCTGCTGCCGAAGAAAATTTAATTTCCTCAAAATCGATTTCCTCCTGTTCTTCTTCAATAGTCCTTCAAACAAGGGAGGGAGATGGGGCGGGCAGGGGGCTGCAGCCAAAGCTAAAATCACTGCGGGTGCAGAGGGCTGCATTAAACAAGTTTTCCTGGAAGCCCCGCGAGAGCGCCACGCTCGGGGGCGGGGGAGCACCTGTGTGCTGCTCACACATAAGTGTTCAATGGTGCCAGTGGGGGTGCAGACCCCCTGTCCACTGAAGCCGTGAGTGCAGCCGGGGGCCACAGGCCAAGCCCTGGTAGAGAGCAGCATGGGGCCCGACCTCGGCGCAAGACTCCTGGGTGGACAGAGAGGAGGGTCTCGTCTGCAAGGAGCGAGCCGGCTCCAGGTTTCTGCTCTCTATAAACAAGTCCTCTTTTGTGAACAGATTTTTGCAATGAGACACAAAATAAGATGAAAAGACACAAATGAGACAAAAGAAACAGATCTAACATTATATGATTAAAAGCTGAACCAAAACTCCTAAATATAAACTCTTCCAAAACCTGCTGCTTGCCTGTGAACAGCACATGTGCTAAACACCTTCCCCTATAAAAACGGTCTTTAATAAATGGCAATAAAACAATGAATAGGCGTCAACATTAAATCAGTAATTGGTATCAAGTGAAGAATAGGAAATATTTGTAGAAAACAATGCCCATGAGTAGTAATTCCTATACAAAAATTAGGGCAGCAGCGGGGGGCGGGGGGGTGGTGCAGAAGAACCTTACCATACATTAGAAAATGTCCCACTTCTTACTACATGCAACGGTCCTTCAATCTAAACACCAAACTAATCAACCAAGAACCCCACAGCAGTAACCACAGGGGAAATGCCTGGCCCCCCGGGTGCTGTTACCACAACACCATTATCCCCTCGATCAAGCGGTCAGCAGGAGGATCAGGACTTCAACCACGTCCCTCTAACCCCAGTCTCAGCACTCTGTCCGAGTACCTGACTGGGTCTGACAGAGCAGAGAACTGCAGCTTAGAGAATCACGGATGCTGCACGCAAATTCTGTGTAAACACACCCACTTTAACCATGCAAAGCAGAGCATGGCAGTTTCTGTCTACGAGCGAAATGGGTTTTTTTTTGTTGAGATTTTAAGTTCTAGTTTCACTGCAGAGCCCGTGAGATTGGCAACTGAACTCCTGAAAAGTGAAACCTAACTGAAGAGACAGGTGGTGACTCTGAGTTGGAAGCAGCAGCAAATGCCCCAAACATTCACCCAGCAGAGGCACAGATTAGGTTAATGTTCCTAAATGACAGAAAAGGAAGTTCCACCCTGAAAAGTGATGGGACTAGGGACCTAGAGCGAAACGCTGGCTGTGCACACGAGGAGTGCGGCGCACGTGCCAACGGGGGCACGGCTCGTGCTGGGCCCAGAGGGCAGCGCCCTCTGGGGACTCTGCTCCCTCTGGGAGCTCTGCCCCGGAGTGGAAAGGTAGCTCTTCCTACAGCTGCCTGCTCACCCGGCAAACGTGGCTGCTGGGGGTGAGACGTTACAGGCTTCCCCCTTGAGAAGAGGAACAAGACAAGAATACTCTGTGCTACCACCTCTAGTTAATGCCACACCGGAGGTCCTAACTGCTTCAGCGTGGCAATTTAAAAAAGAGCTGTAAGAACAAGAAAAGGATCAAGGTACTATTATTTGCTAACAACTATATGTGTAAAAAACTTGGAATCTACACACATAGATGGTAAAAACACAAAGGGAAATCAGCAAAACTGCTAGACACAGAGATGACGTATAAAATTCACCTGGTATCTATAGAGTCACAAAGATTTTTAAAAACAAAATTTGAAAAACTATTAATGATCTAATTAAAAAATGAAATATCCAATAATATCTCAAATGAAAGATACGAAATGCAAAACACTGCTAACGGAGCAAAGGCCTCACGAGTGAGAGGGGCCCACCATGCTCATGGACGGGGACTTCTCTGCTGGGAAGAGCCCTGAATCCTCAAAGTTCTAGTTGGCTTTTTTTTTTTTTGGAAGAAATGCTAAAAACTACACGGAAATGTGAGCTACCCAGATGGCCAAGGCAGTCATGCAGAAGAAAAAACTCGAAGGTTTACACTCTGGTATTAATTCACTGCTGATACCCAGGCAGATAAATAGCCCAGAGAAAGAAAAGGAAATTCAGAAACAGATTCCACAGAGATGGTCACCTGACATAAAACAAAATGACAAAATGATACTTACTGGAGTGGACAAAGGACAGTCTTTTCAATAAAAGATGCTGGATCAGTTACGTATCCATGTGAAAAAAAAAAAAAAATGAGCTGCATTCCACTTCACATCACATCCAAAACCTAAGTCCAGGTAGACTGGAAGTTGAAACGAGTAAGACAGAACCATACCAATCTTTCTAGAATACACAGTAGAATATCCTAACTCTGGAATTAGCACAGACTTCTTAATTGAGGCAGAAAAACCCAAATGACAAAGAAAAAGGCTGATAACAGGCTGCTTTATAATTACGAACTTCATTCACCAAAAGTCACTGGACTTTATCAAAATTTAAAACTGCCGCTCTTGGAAAGACTCAGCTTTAAAAATAAAGCAGAGAACTTGGAGACAATATTCAGAATACCTATATCTGTATCGTGATAAACGGCTTGTGTCTAACACATATAAAGAATTTCTACAACTTAATAATAAGACAAGTAACCCAGTTTTCAAAAGCAGGCAGAAGACTGAATCAGACATTTCACAAAAGAAAACATTTGAATGGTCAACAAGCACCAGAAAAGATGCTCAACCTCAACAGTAATTGCACGATAAAACCAAAGCAAGACACACCGCATAACTGACAGAATGGCTGGAGTTCAGTGTAGAGGCAGCTGCGCCCCGCGAGTGTTGCTGGAAAGAGTGCGAAATAACTCAAACATGCGGGGAAAATCCTGGCAGTTGAACGGCCATGTGCCCAGCAACCCTCCTCCCAGGAGAAGCTGTCGGGAGCGTGGCTTGCTGGTGACAGGTCTGTGACCGCTCTCTGCCCCAGCAGTTAGACCCGGCCCCAAAGCGAGAGAGGCCTGCTGGGGGGGGGGCAGCCACTGTCCTACCGCCCGACCAGGCCAGGGCACCAGCAAGGAAGGCCAGCTGGCCCACAGACAGCGGGAGACGCCCTCCAGTGAGCGGAGCAGACGGCCCTCCGCAACTGCCCAGCGCCCACCCCACACACAGACACGCGTCCACACAGACGCCAAGGGAGACAGGAGGGAGCGCGCAGGAGGCTGAGGGGAGTCACTGCCCTGGAGCCGTGATCCTTTACCCAGGCCTGGGCTGGTTTCAGACACGGGACCCACTGATGGGAACGTGGCCGGAGGCCCCGCAGTCAGGGCCCCGCAGCACCAGGCAGGTTGTGACAAGACACCCCAGCCCCATCGGCCTCCAGGACCTCCGGCTGCTGCTCACACGCCGGGCAGAGGGCCACACCCTGGCAGCTCAAGGTTCACCGAACCCAAAGCGTCCCAGGTCCCCGTCAGGCTGGGGCACTGGGGGGCCAGGCAATAAATGGACAGAGCCAGACCACCACAGACGCGCCAGGCCTGCAGACCCCCCCCCGAGAGGCTGTTTCCAGGGGGCGGACATGCAGCCGCGGTTAACAGGCCCACCGCCCCGTGGCCTCTGGGGTCAGCGGGTGGAAGCCTCAGAGAGTGTCCCTCTCCCTGTCAGAGGCAGTGGAGACACGGGCCTACTCTATCGGTTAGAGGCACGCAGGGCCGGGCTCTTGGGGACGGTACCCACAGAGCAGCTGCACTCGGGGGCCAGGAAGAGGGCAGGCATGCCCCGCCCCTCCTCGCCCCGTGCACGGGAGGCTGGAGGCCATGGCCTGGCCAGAAGCCCAGAGGTGAAGACTGGGAGCTGAGACACGGGGCCCAGCCAGACCAGACGCGGCCCACGAGGACGCAGAACACCAGCAAACGGCTGCCTAACACGAGGGCCGGATCTGTGTGAATCCAGGTGAGGTGCTGAAGGAGGGAGACGCCCTCCCTGCGGGGGAGTCAAAGGAAGCTGCTGGGAACCGGGGCAACCCACCCGTGTCCCCAGGAAGGTGTGGGCACGTGGGAGCGGACACAGAGGCGCTCTGAGCAGGATCGCGGGCCCAGGGACCTCGGGGTGTGGAGCATGGCCAATGTTCCCACGTGGGATACGAGGTGAACTATCGCCAAGAGAAATGAGCGCTGGCGCCTCCGAGACCAGACCAGGAAGGGCCTGGGGAACCAGCCGGGCGTGTGGAGGGCCTGCTCCAGACCAGGGATGGAGGCCGGCGATGCTGAAACCAGACCCCATCTGGCGGGAAGCATCCCGTCAACACGAGGCAAGTCCAAAGCCCCTTACCGAAAGACAAACACCAGAACCGTCCTGAGGAAGAGCAGAAAGCCACCGGGAGGCGCCTGCAGACATCACCCGCCGGAGAGACGAGGGAGTGCAGGGCTGCAGAGCACTGTCCGGGTGCGCTCACAGTCCAAGGAATACGGTCGGCGCTATCGAAACTCTCCAAGTCATCAGAAGCAGAGAAACGGAAGGTAAACAGTGCTAAATGAGAAACGCTGGAGGTATACCCATCAAGACACGCAAATTGGCTCTGAAACTCTGAGGGTTTCCTATCTGCATGGATCTCAACTGAGCATCCAACACACACGCAGCAGCTATCAAACAACCCAAAGCGCTTTCAGGAAGGAGACCCGATCTTTAGCAGGAAGACGCTGTAATGACCGCCGAGGCGTTCTTCCTTCATCTCTGTTTTCAAAGCTACCCTGAAGTCAGGCCCCGCAGTGTACCTGCCAGAGTTACGGCCCCGCTCAGATGACCGGGAGCCCCCCACCCCACGCCCCCACCCCACGCGCCATGGACAGGGCACCTCCGACGAGCCCGGTCTTCACCGCAGGTTCAGACCCACAGACGACCCGGCGCAGGCAACTCCCCACCATGCCCCGCATTCTCAGGTGAGGAGACGGAGGCCCAGGGGCCCAACTGCCCACCCCTGGCCCCCAGGGCTCACTCACGCCAGTTCAGAGCCAGCCGAAGCCTCCTGGTTGGGAACGGCCCGGCACTCTGGAAGGGAAAGCATGCGCCGTGAGCTGTGTCTCGGAGGCCCATCTGACGCCAGCCGGCTTTTCACATGTAACGTTCGATCTGAAGACACTTAGTGAGATAAAAAGGCAATCGGGCAAATGGGTGGAAGAGGCCCTCGAGGGTGCCAAGTGCACCCACGCCTTGGGGAGCAGCAGTCCAGGCTTCACAGACTCGGAGGAGATTGGCGCCTTTGGAAGCCTGAGCAAAGCCCAGCGGGCCTGGGAATGCAGTCTGATCCACAGCTGCAGGGGAGGAGGCTTCCGGGGGGCGCGGTGACTGAGGAATCTGAGGCTATTTTCAGAGACTTCCACTGGCTGACGCGGGCTAAGCAGGATGGATGAGGTGGGATCCGGCTGAGCTGGTGTAACCTGGCTGGCCCGCCAGCGCCCAGGGAGGTGCCCGCCATGCCTCCCACCAGCCCTGGCCTTCAGGTGCCGCGGGAACCTGCGGTGAGGAACAAAGGGCAGCCAGGCATCTCTCCAGCGGTGGGAGCCCTGCAGCCCGAGATGCCCGAGGGCGGGCGAGATGCCCGAGGGCGGGCGAGATGCCTGAGGGCGGGCAGGTGGTGCCTGCAGGAGCAGGGTGGGGGAACAGGCGTTGAGGCACAGGTGTGCCAGGCCTGGGCTGGTTGCACAGAGGAGACAGGAGGTCTCCAGGAGACAGGAGGGCCGGGTCCTCCAGCGCCTGGTGGGTGTGACCGCAGACTTGGGACCGACCAGGTGGGACCTGCCCTGAGACCCCCCAGTGGAGTCATTGCCCCTCACTCGGCTCCTGAGACGGTTCACAGGACAGGGCCCTGCCTTCCGGGAAACCTGGGTTCCCTTGAGGAACGACCCCAGGGCAGCAGCCCGAGAGCCTCCCGTAGGCTTTCCCCTGGGAGCCAGCTGCTCCCGAGGCGGTGGCGGCAGGAGGAAAGGGGCCCGTGAGGGCTGACGCAGTCCCTGCCCAGCACATCGCAGCCCGTCTCACCGTCAGACCCACACGCAGCGGGCCGGGCCCGCTCTCAGAGGGCCGGCAGGCACCGCGTGCAGACTCCAGACGGTACAACGGGAAGGGAGTGGGGTCCCTACTCTTCCAGGGACGGCAGAACCGGCGGGGCAGGAGGCGGGGCGCCCCTTCCCCTCAGAACACTGTGGGGCGGGGGAATGGAGCACGTCTGGGGGCCCCTGTGTGCAGAGCTCCCTCACGCCCACGCTAAACCCACGGGGCACCTGCAAGGCAGCAGGTGGTTCCAGGAGCGGCTCCCGGGCGGTGAGGCCGCTGTCCCGCACGCTGCTGTCCCCACCGTGAGGCGGCGCGGGCACACAGTGGCCTCTGGAGGACCACCAGCAGCGGCCCATCACCACAGGCTGGGTGGCTCGCGACCCCCAGCGCATCGTCCTGGTGCCTCTGCCACAGCCACCGACCCAGGCTGGGGCTGCCCGTCTCGGGGCCATCAGAGGATGGGGCTGCTTTTAAAGGAGACGCAGAGGTGACGGGAAGGGCCTGAGAAGGGCCCACACGCCCACAAAGCTGGGAGGCCGCCTTCCGCTGCCTCGCTTGCCTCGGCTCCGGAGGCGCCGGCCGCAGCCTGCTCTGTGACGACGGCAGCGCCCGGGCACCTCCCAGGCCTTCCCGGTGGAGGGTCTGGGCGCTGCGGGGGGTCGGGCTCTGCAAAGGGTCCCGTGGGTGGTGCAGTGCCAGGTGTCCGGGGAGCTTGACCCCGAGTGGGCCAGAACCCTCATCCCTCCAGGCCCCCTTGCCTCCAGCTGGCAGCGACCTTTCCGAGGCCTCCCAGCCCAGAGCCCCGCTGCCCACCCCAGCCGGCCTGCTGGCCCTTCCTCAGCCCTGTGTCGCCCCGACACCCAGCCAGGTGGAGCCAAGTGGCCCCAGAGGCACAGGTGCACACCCGTGGTCTCACTCACCCCAGAGCTCCAGCCCGGCCCTGCGCCCCCAGCTCTGCTGGGGCCACCTCTGTCCTTACTCCTGAGACCCCCAGGGACATTCACAGCCGTAGCTGGACTCCACAGGCGCCAGCACCGTCCTGACTCCCCGAGTCTGTCCGGCAGTGCCCATGGGTGGCGCTGAGCACCCACAGGGACACACCCAGGCCGCCTGCCTCTCGTCCCCCAGCCCTTACACTGGCGCCCGGCAGAAAGCAGGTCAGGGCCAGCCAGGGCCCCTCCTGACCGCCGACCCTGCAGGTCTGCGGGGCAGGCTGCTCCAAGGCCCCACCCTCCAGCAGGCCCGCTGCAGACCCCAGAGAGCTCTGCCTTTCTCTGACCCGACTTCCTGCAGACGCAGCATCTTTCAGGCACCCACGCCCCACAGCTGCGGCCGCATGTCTGGCCTGGCGCCCTGAGACCCGCCGCCCAGGGCTCCTCCTGGTGTTGGGCCTGACACCTGACTACAGACGCGCCATCAGGGCCCACAGACGGTGGGCTCCGGCGCTGGCTCCTGGCGGGTACGGGCACTGCTGGGCAGGCACTGCTGGGCGGGCACTGCTGGGCGGGATGGAGCCAGCTGGCTCGGGTCGCCGTTGCCCAGGGAACGGCCACTGAAGCGTGTGCCCTCCACAGGCGCGGGGAACCCCGCTGGTGCCCATTACTGCTCTCAGGGTGATGGGGCCAGCGCCAGTTCAGAAGCCTGACTCTGCCCACAGACACACAGGCTCATCTCAGACCCTGACAAGCGGACACAGCGTCCCTCACCGGCCCAGCAAAGCACGGAGCAGAGAGGAGCCATCTCTGGGCCATGCACTCACGAAACAACCCCTGCCAACTAGAAAAGAGTGCACAGCCCTGGAACGACCAACCGTGGTCTTTTTACTGGAAACGCTCCTCATTCCTTCCTCTCTTTATTTTACTGAGAATGGCTCGAAGCGCAGAACGTGAAGGGGGGATTCCGAAACACAAAAGTAAAAGACCAACTTAAGCCACGTCTGTGTGATCATCAGTCTTTTTTAAATGGACAGGGTCACTGTTTAGAAATTCTGGATCTTTCCGTGAAACACACAAACATACAAGTTACTCGGAAGGTTTGATAACACTTTACATATTTACAGTACTCCTGGACAAGCTTAAAGTGCTAGATTTTTGCAAAGTCCAAAGGCAGCTGAAGTTAGGCACACTGCGCGATTTTCATGCTGAAAAGCTTCTGATGGGGCGGGCTGAGAAGCGGGAGGGTACAGAGGAGTGTCTGCGTCATGGACCCAGGCAACACTCCCTGCTGACACCTGACCTGGCCCTCCTCCCCTGAAACAGGCGACACGGTGGGGAAGGGCTGCGTGGACAGATCCGAGGATCCGAATCCACAGACGTGGTCGCGGGAGACAGGCCTGCCCGCCCCCTCCGCCCACCTGCCCGCAGGTGTGTCATCCAGGCCGCCCCTTCGCCCCGCCCCTCCGCGGTCTCCAGGCTCCTCCCCCGCCCCGCCCCTCCGTGGTCTCCAGGCTCCACGTCCCCGCGTGGGGAGCCACCACGACAGCTGAGTAAAAGCGCCGAGTAAAAGCGAGTAAAAGCGCCGTCGGTCTCCCTGAGAGCAGAAGACCAGCAGGAAGGCCCTTCCCACGGGGACGAGCTCCGCCCTGTCCCCTCCCCCGGCCCTGCCCAGGCCGCCGGCCTCCGCGCTGCACCTCACCTGCACCCACTGCCACTCCAGGACCGTTCTTGTCCCTCCCCCGTGGTGGTTCCTCTGAAACCCTGGACACGCGGCCTCTGGGGTGGAAGCACAGGGCCCCGCCGGCTCCCAGGGTGCCTGCCAGTGTCCCCGCACCCAGGGCTTTGTTCCCCCATCGGCTCCAAGGCGAGTAGAGAAATCTCGAAGGTGAGTTGGACAGCGAGGAGCTGAAGCAGCCTCAGGCGGAGAGGGCCCCACAGGACCCGGATTCCGCGCTGAAACCAGGCCGCTCTGCTCCAGCTGCTCTTCGACCTCTGCTAAGCGACACGGAGGTCCCGTAAAACAGACCACGACCTCGTCCCAAACAGAAAGGGAGCTCGGACACTGAATCTGAACCAGATTCGGGGACCCTTCAGCAGTTCCAGAAATTTTCATTAAAGTTACCCGACTCCTCTGAAAATAGAGGATGGTGAAACAGCGAACGCTACGGCTGGGAAAAGGTCTGCTAGGGTGTCTGGGAAGTCCTTCTGCCTCTCTGACCGGCAGCACCAAGCAGATCCCAGCCACCAGTGATGCAGGGACACTACCGTGAAAAACCAAACTGCTCCCGTTACAAAGCCAGGCCATGGCCAGCTTCTC
>SJYC01062734.1:0-68358 GCA_006408675.1 Madoqua kirkii
ATAGTCTAATGATTTATAGATTAATGCTTTACATAAGAATATAGTTTTCATTTTCTGTGTCCCTTAATCTATAAATCATTTAAGTTTTCCATAGAAGATTAAGTTTCTTTAAGAATATTATAGGTCCTCATAATTTTTTTCAGAACATTTTTCACTTCCTTATTTCTCAGGCTATAAATAAAAGGGTTTAATAAAGGAATAACTATTGTGTAAAAAATTGCAACTGGTATATCTTTATCCCCTTCTTCAAATGGTAGAATATACATGAGAAGACAAATGTAGAATATTGAGACAGATAGAAAGTGGGATGCACAAGTAGATAAGGCTTTACCTCTCCCTTCTCTGGATTTCATTTTGAGAACAGTGAATAGAATGTAAACATAAGAAATCAAGACAGTGGCAATGGTAATGATTTGAATGGGCATTGAAAAAATATATATCATTAGTTCATTAATATAAGGGTCAGTACAAGAAAGTCTATATAATGGAAGAATGTCACAGAAAAAGTGGTCAATTTGACTAGATCTACAGAAAGTTAACCTCAATAGAAGTCCTAATGAATCATAGAATGCAGGTTACTAGCTATGTAGACCCCTGTGGTCATCTGAATGCAGAGTTTCTTTGACATCATAGTGTGGTACTGCAGTGGTTTGCAGATGGCCACATAGCGGTCATAGGCCATTGCTGCCAGGAGAAAGCAATCTGCAGTTTCAGCAAGGCAGAGAAAATAAAATTGTACCATGCATTCATGGAGGGAGATCATTCTGTCTTTAGAAGACAAATTCTGTAGCATTTTGGGGGTTATGGCACTGGAGCAACAGAAATCCATCAGAGCAAGGTTACCCAGGAAGATGTACATTGAAGTGTGAAGATGACGTTCCATAAAAATCAGTGCCACCAGACCAAGATTGCCCACCATGGTGATCAGATAGATGGTAAGAAACACCAGAAACAGAAGGGTCTTCAGCACTGGATGATCTGTAAGTCCTTTGAGAATGAACTCAGTTGTCAAAGATTGGTTTTCCTTAGCCATTTCTGGCTTTTCAGCTGGGATAGAAATGGCACAGAAATGAGATTCTAAATTAGAATGTATCTTGTTCTTTCCTCTAATTTCCCCACATACAAAAAGAAAGAAGCTCATCTTTAATCATCCTGCACTGTGTCCTGACTACTAGTACATGCATAGTAGATTAAGTCTGTGAGAATAAAAGTATCACAGACTGTTTACTGAGAGGTAGTCTAGAAATCCTGTGTAAATTCTCAGGGCAGAAAACATTTTTATGCATGAATTATCTAATGCTGATGTACTGATTCCTGGTTAATATATATAATTTGACATTTCCATAATTAGAAGACATAAGAAAATTTTATGGTGATTTTTTCTCCAGGAAAAGTTTTAAATACAGTCCTATGGGGTTGATGTGGTGTTTGAAAATAAATTAATTTAGATGTTTAAAATATCTAATATTTAAAACTTCCCAGAATCATGAGATGAGGTGAAGTCGCTCAGTCATGTCCAATTCTTTGCGACCCCGTGGACTGTAACCTATTAGGCTTCTCTGTCCATGGGATTCTCCAGGCAATATTATTGGAGTGGATTGCCATTTCCTTCTCCAGGGGATCTTCCTGACCCAGGGATCAAACCCAGGTCTCCTGCATCGAAGGCAGGCGCTTTAACCTCTGAGCCACTAGGGAAGCCCAGAATCATAGTTGGCTTTAAAAATTCTCTTGCTTAGTATCCCTTTATCAAGGGATAATTTAAAGGAAGACATTTTAATCCTTTAAGACAGTAAGAATATAGAAATTTTAGAAGTTTTATTAATAGGTTAATTTTGTTATAATTTTTATGTTTATTTCATCACGTTCTGGATCCTACTACTATGGTGGTATGGCATACTCCCTCAAGAAGTTATTATTCTTAATTACTCATTTATTCTAATACTTCTTGTCTTTAGGTTTAACTCCTAAATACATGTTTAACATTATGAGATTATGAGTTACCAACTCTCCATTCAACGTATTTATGTAAATACCTATCTTGTACTCTATTACGGGCTTCCCAGGTGGCTCAGTGGGTAAAGAATTCATCTGCAATGCAGGAGACAGGGATTCAATCCCTGGATCTGGAAGATTCGTTGAAGGAGGGCATGGCAACCCACTCCAGCATTCCTGCCTGGAGAATCCCATGGATAGAGGAGTCTTGTGGGCTACAGTCCATAGAGTTGCAGAGTTGGACACAACTGAAACAATTGAGCACAGCACACACACTCTGTTATACCTCTTCTAAGCAACTAATGTCATTTTGGTGCATCCCATGGAGGTTCTACATTTATTATATGGTATGTTTACAAACTCATCATTTCCTTCTAATGCACTATGTATTTATTGGAATTCACTGATCACCCAAATTTATTATAAATTTACTGTAGTTATGTTTAGTTAATATTACAAGGAGGATAAGTTTTAAGGAATGGTAAAATCATATTTCTTGTTTTCCATAAATTGATAAAATCTGTGGTTTCTGAATATTTCAAATAAATAATGTTGGAGAAGAACCTGAAAGTTCTTCAAAGTATATTACTTTAAAAACATTTTGTTTAACTTTTTCCCTTTCTTATCCTTGTCTATTCTGAACTTAATACACTGTTTTTCTTTTTGTTCACATAGCATCATGAGGTTTTCTGGAGTTTTATCACTAGAGGGCTGTAAAATGAGTAAGATATGTTTGCCCTTTATAGTGTAGGTCTATAACAGTTTTTGAAAAATCTTTCAGAATTATTTTATTAAAACTTAGTAAAAATATTCAAAGACAGCATTTTATTATTATTTTAGCAATACCTGATGGTGAGTCAACTAAAGTTACTTGTCATGTGGACTATGGATTAGTTTTCAATAGTCATATTTTATAGAGAAGATATTGGATCAGAGTAGTCCTGAGTGAAAACTCATTTTCTCTTCCCCAACTTGAAACATACATTATTATATAAATTAAACTGACTTAGAAATCAGTTTACTTTATCTCTCAGAATTATTTTACAGAATTCTTTATAGCCTTACCTGTATATCTGCTGATAAGACAGTGGTACTTTTGCAGTCAAAATAGGTACTGTGTCTTGTTATGGCCTTTCATAGTGTCTTCAACTTAGAGAGAAACCAAGAAAATTATTAATTAGATAAAATGAGTAACCAATTAAAAATGCTGATATTTTAGGAAAATGGGTGTTTGTGCATTTTAACATTTTAAATAAATTAGAAATTAGTCCTTATATTTTGAGTTCACTGATAGATATTTTATAGTATCCTATTGGCCACCTGATGTTATTTGCTTTTAGCAAAATTAATATTAAAATCTTGGTCTTGAAAACATTTGGGAATCAATTATGAAAATTTAGAACACTCCATCCACCAATATGTCAGTGACAATAATTATGCTAGCCTTGGAGCAAAGTAAGTTTTCCATTGATTCTAAAGGGATTTCCTTGGCATCTGCATCAGTGTTTCTACAGAAACTCTGAACCTGAGAGACATAATTCCCAAAACAAAGGTAAACCAAAGAGCATCAATTTAAGATGGATATCTTTTGAAAGTGTGAGGTTAAATCAAATGGCCATCTCTAAAGCTAGCTTAAGGATTATGTTGATTTTTCAAACGTGATCAAAATAAACTTGATTCATGATTAGGTATATGAGGACACAAGGGCATAATTTAGAGTAAGAGAAGACATCACAAAGATTCCAGTGATTCTTCAAGGAAAAGCTAAATTTCACTAAGCAGAAAATGTGTGGTGAGGTATAATAGGAAGAAACAGCGTATTTAAGGAATAGAGAGTAAATCTGTGTGTATTCTAGGAATAGGAGGGGCTGAGAGGTTCTGGTTGTAACTGGTTCTGTTTTGACAACCTCCATTTTGCTGACATTGCTCTTTTACCAAGGTAACTTCTCCTTTCCTAATTGCCAAATTGAAATGCATTTTTCAATTATTATCTTAATTAGCTACATGTTAATAATTAGTCACTGTTGATCACACTCTAATACTCATTGCCTCCTCAGGATTCTATGATAATAATTTTTATTCCTGCATCTCTGACTTTTTTCTCAGTGTTATATTAGATCCCCTGGAGTTGGTGATGGACAGGGAGGCCTGGCGTGCCATGGTTCACGGGGACACAAAGAGTCAGACACGACTGAGCGACTGAACTGAACTGAATATTAGATCCTCTTTCCCTCATGACTACATATTTATTTAATTTTAAAAAGCCCATCCTTGAGTACATTTAAAAAATCATGGCACTTTGTTTAAAAAAATTTATTAACTTGTAAAGGATTTTTCTTAAAAAAATTTTTTTTATGTAGAACATTTTTAAAGTCTTTATTGAACTTGTTACAGTACTGTTTCTGTTTTATATTTTGGTTTTTTGGCCACAAGGCATGTGGAATTGTAGCTCTTCCACCAGGGATCAAACCCACACTTCCTGCATTAGAAGGCAAAGTGTTAACCCCTGGACTGCCAGGAAAGTCCTGTAAAAAGAATTTTTCTAATATTTAGCTTGTAAATTACCATATTCCTTGATGTCAGTCAGCTGTTCTTGCTAACTAATCAGAATGTGTTGAATATATATGTAACATATATATATTTAAATGGACCTATACCTCATTGAAATCTTTGGAATATTTTTGTGTCCTTCTTTCTCAAAATTACTTTTGCTCTTGGGGTCTTTTTGTGATTCCATGTGAATTGTAAGTTTTTTTTTTTTTCTGTTTTGATGAAAACTGCCACTGGGATTTTTACAGGGATTGCATTGAATCTATAGCTGGCTTTCGATAGTATGGACATATTAACAATATTAATTCTTCCAGACCATGGACATGGGATATTGTCCCCCCACCCTTTTTTTTTGCATCTGTTCTAATTTCTTTCATCAATGCCTTATTGTTTTCAGTGTGTAAATCTTTTACCTATTTGGTTAATCTTACTCCTAAGTATATCATTGGGTTTTTGTTGTTGTTGTTCTTCTTCTTCATTCAAAAGTTATTTATTGAATGCTGTTCCAGATATTGGAGTAGGAAATACAACCCACTCCAGTGTTCTTGCCTGGAAAATTTCACGGACAGAGAAGCCTGGTGGGCTGTGGTCCATGGGGTGATGAAGAGTCGGACACGACTAAGTGACTAAGCATGCACGCATGTGCCAGATATAAAACTGGAGAGACAGGCATTAAACAAAATTGTGTGAATCGTCTATATTTACAGTTGTGCAATGCAGGAGACCTCGGTTTGATTCCTGGGTCAGGAAGATCCCCTGGAGAAGGGAAAGGCTACCCACTCCAGTACTCTGGCCTGGAGAGTTCCATGGACTGTATAGTCCATGGGGTCACAAAGAGTCAGATGTGACTGACCAACTTTCACTTCACGTCATTCCACAATGGTGAAAATGGTACAATGAAGTTGAGTAGATGTGTGAGAAGCTTAACCTTAGCAGTGGAATCAGAGAAGGTTTTCTTACCGAAGTATCATTTGAGGTGATGACAATTAAATCGATTCACAGGGATCAGAAAGAGAGTGAAGAAATAGTTATGACTTAAACAGGGGTTCAAGATTTTCTTGATTTTATACTTTAAAAATGTTCTCTAGGAGTTGGCTAATGGAGAAGGCAATGGCACCCCACTCCAGTACTCTTGTCTGGAAAATCCCATCGACAGAGGAGCCTGGCAGGCTGCAGTCCATGGGGTCACGAAGAGTCTGACACGACTGAGTGACTTCACTTTGACTTTTCACTTTCATGAATTGGAGAAGGAAATGGCAACCCACTCCATGATTCTTGCCTAGAGATTCCCAGGGATGGGGGAACCTGGTGGGCTGCCATCTATGGGGTCAGGTCGCACAGTTGGACATGACTGAAGTGACTTAGCAGTAGCAGAGGTTGGCTAAAGCATCATATTAGACTTAACTGTCCTCTGCAGGCTTGAGGGTACACATGAGAAACGGGAGTGGTAAGTTTGAGAGTACACATGAGAAACAGGAGTGGTAAGCATAAAATGTGGCCCAGTCAGTCCTTATAATTCTCTTTGTTAAACTGTGATTAGTTGTGTGTTTCATGTCAAGCATGAGCAAGTATTTCTGAAGTTAATTTTGACACTTTAGGTTGAGTGCCACCAAGAGGGTTGTATGTCATTCTTGGCTCCGGACTTTGTGTATTTGTTGTAGGATTTATATCACCAGATGGAACCAGTTAACTAAATTTATGTACTATGGATGCTTATAAGACTGAGTGTTTTGAAATGAAGGATGATTTTATTTGTGCTATAACTGAAATAGGAAAAATTAATTTATTTTAATAGCATTAAATATATATATACTATATATATTTTTCTATACACAGTAAAGTAATGAAAAGTAATATAAAGACTTCTATACACAGTAAGGTAATGAAGCCTCAAAAGTTTCTTGGGAATATGAAAGCTTCTGGCAATTTCTGCAAACTTAAATAGTAAATGAAAATTTGGTGACAGTCATTATCACTGATGTATAGTAGCTGGCAAAAAGGCAGAATACAATAGGTGATCTCATCTAGGTTTTACCATGTTAGCAAAGTAATATTATGACTTTTTTTTTTACTTTATTTTTTATTGGAGTATAGTTACTTGACAATGCTGTGTTAGTTTGTAATGTGCAGCAGAGTGAATCAGCCACATGTACATATATATCCCCTCTTCCTCGAATTTCCTTCCCATTTAGACCACCACAGAACACTTAGTAGAGTACCCTGTGCTATATAGTCAATATTCATTAATTGTCTATTTTATAGGTATTAGTGTATATACAGTACTTCCCTAGTGGCTCAGACGGTAAAGTGTCTGCCTACAATGTGGGAGACCTGGGTTCGATCCCTGGGTTGGGAAGATCACCTAGAGAAGGAAATGGCAATCCACTCCAGTACTCTTGCTTGGAAAATCCCATGGATGGAGGAGCCTGGTAGTGTATATATAACAATCTCCCAATCCACCCTACACCCCACTTCCCACCTTAGTACCCATACTCTTGTTCTCTATATTTGTGTCTCTAGTCCTGTTTTGCAAATAAGTTGTTCTATACCATTTTCCTCCCTGGGGAAGGAAATGGCAACCCACTCCAGTGTTCTTGCCTAGAAAATCCCATGGACAGAGGAGCCTGGTGGGCTACAGTCCATGGAGTCGCAAAGAGTTGGACATGACTGATAGGCTAACACACATATCATTTTCCTATATTCCACAAGTTAATATACGTGTTAATATATATTTGTTTTTCTTTTTCTGACTTCACTCTTGTATGACAGTCTCTAGATCTATCCACATCTCTACAAATGGTACAATTTTGTTCTATTTTATGGTTGAGTAATATTTCATTGAATGTATATACCACATCTTCATTTTTCACTCCTCTGTTGATTACATTTAGGTTGCTTTCATTCCTGGCTATTGTAAATAGTGTTTCAGTGAACACTGAGGTCCATGTATGTTTATGAATTATGGTTTTCTGTGGGTATATGCCCAGGAATGGAATTGCTGAGTAATATGGTAGTTCTATTTTTAGTTTTTTAGGGAACCTTTATACTGTTCTCCATAGTGGCTGTATCATTTTACATTCCCACCATTAGGGTAGAGAGTTCCTTTTTCTTTACATACTCTCCAGCAATTATTTGAAGATTTTTCAGTGATGGCCTTTTGGATGGATGTGAGGTGATTCCTCATTGTAGTTTTGATTTGCATTTATCTAATTATGACACCACTCTTATGGCAGAAAGTGAAGAGAGGCTAAAAAGCCTCTTGATGAAAGTGAAAGAGGAGAGCGAAAAAGTTGGCTTAAAGCTCAACATTCGGAAAACGAAGATCATGGCATCCGGTCCCATCACTTCATGGGAAACAGATGGGGAAACAGTGGAAACAGTGTCAGACTTTATTTTTGGGGCTCCAAAATCACTGCAGATGGTGACTACATCCATGAAATTAGAAGACGCTTACTCCTTGGAAGAAAAGTTATGACCAACCTAGATAGTATATTCAAAAGCAGAGACATTACTTTGCCGACTAAGGTCTGTCTAGTCAAGGCTATGGTTTTTCCAGTGGTCATGTATGGATGTGAGAGTTGGACTGTGAAGAAGGCTGAGCACTGAAGAATTGATGCTTTTGAACTGTGGTGTTGGAGAAGACTCTTGAGAGTCCCTTGGACAGCAAGGAGATCCAACCAGTCCATTCTGAAGGAGATCAGCCCTGGGATTTCTTTGGAAGGACTGATGCTAAAGCTGAAACTCCAGTACTTTGGCCACCTCATGAGAAGAGTTGACTCCTTGGAAAAGACTCTGATGCTGGGAGGGATTGGGGGCAGGATGGGAAGGGGACAACAGAGGATGAGATGGCTGGATGGCATCACTGACTCAATGGACATGAGTCTGAGTGAACTCCGGGAGATGGTGATGAACAGGGAGGCCTGGCGTGCTGTGATCCGTGGGGTTGCAGAGTCGGACATGACTGATCGACTGAACTGAACTGAACTGAATTAATGATATTGAGCATTTTTTTCATGTGTTTGTTGGCCATTTGCATGTCTTATTTGGAGAAATTTCTATTGAGGTCTTTTCTGATTGGGTGATTTGTTTTTTTGTGTTTAATACAGAGCTGCATGAGCTGTTTGTATATTTTGAGTATTAACCCCTTGTCAGTTGCTTCATTTGCAAATATTTTCTCCCACTCTGAGAGTTGTCTTTTCTTTTTGTTTGTGGTTTCCTTTGCTATGCAAAAACTTTTAAGTTGCATTAGATCCCATTTGTTTATTTCTGTTATTATTTTCATGATCCTAGATGGTGGGTCAACAAAGATCTTGCTGTGATTTATGTCAAAGAGAGTTCTGGGTGTTTTCTTCTAAGAACTTTATAATGTCCAGCCTTACATTTAGGTCTTTAATCCATTTTGAGTTTATCTTTATAATTGGTGTTAAGGAGTGTTCTAATTTTGTTCTTTTACATGTAGCCTTTCAGTTTTCCCAGCACCATTTATTGAAGAGACTATCTTTTCTCCATTGTATATTCTAGTGTATTATTGTTTTTGATTCTTTTGTGAGTGGGATTATTTTCTTTGTTTCTCTTTTATATATTTTGTTGTTAGTATATAGAAATGCAACTGATTTTTGCATGCTGATTTTGTATCCTATAACTTTACTGAACTTGTTGACTAGTTCTAATAGTATTTTGGTAGAGTCTTTCAGTTTAGTTCAGTTCAGTTGCTCAGTCGTGTCCGACTCTTTGCAACCCCATGAATCACAGCATGGCAGGCCTCCCTGTCCATCACCAACTCCTGGAGTTCACTCAGACTCACGTCCATCGAGTCTGTGATGCCATCCAGCCACCTCATTCTCTGTCGTCCCCTTTTCCTCCTGCCCCCAATCCCTCCCAGCATTAGAGTCTTTTCCAGTGAGTCAACTCTTCTCATGAGGTGGCCAAAGTACTGGAGTTTCAGCTTTAGCATCAGTCCTGCCAAAGAAATCCCACGGTTTAGATTTGTCTATATATAAGAGCATGTCATCTGAAAACAAGGATGACTTTGCTTCTTTATTTCCTATTTGGATATTTTTGTCTCTTTCTCTTGCCTAATTATTCTGGGAAGTATTGTTAACATTGTCTTAAGTGGGAGTGGTGAGAGTAGGCACCCTTGTGATGTCTGATTTTAAAGGAAAAATTTCAGCTCTTCACTGTTGAGTGTGACTTAAGCTGTGTGCCTATTATATATGGCCTTTATTATATTGAGGTATTTCAATTCTACATTTGGTTTGTTGAAATCTGTTATTATTAAAGGAAGTTGAATTTTGATTAAGTAATTTTCTGCATCTTTTGAATGATTATATGACTTCATCTTTCATTCTGTCAATGTGGCTTATTACATTTATTGATTTATATATGTTGACCACATATCCCAGGGATAGATCCCACTTGTTCATAGTATATGATCCTTTTAATGTGCTATGAAATTTGATCTACTGGAATTTTGCTGAGTGTTTCATATCTATGTTCATCAGGTAAATTGGCCTGTAGTGTATTTGTAGTGTTATTATTTAATTTTTGTATCATGAGGTTGAAAGTGTTCCCTCCTCTTATATTTTTAAGAAGAATTTAGAGAGGATTAGCTTTAGGGAAAAATCCCATGGGCGGAGGAGCCTGGTAGGCTGCAATCCATGGGGTCGCTAAGAGTCAGACACGACTGAGCAAGTTCACTTTCACTTTTCACTTTCATGCATTGAAGAAGGAAATGGCAACCCTCTCCCTCTTCTTGCCTGGAGAATCCCAGGGACAAGGAAGCCTAGTGGGCTGCCATCTATGGGGTCACACAGAATTGGACACGACTGAATTGACTTAGCAGCAGCAGCAGCTTTAATTCTGCTTAAAGGTCTGATAGAATTCATCAGTGAAATGAACTGGTCCTGGGCTTTTATTTCTTGGTAGGTATTTGATTACTGATTAAATCTCTTACTTGATATATTCAGATTTTCTGTTTCTTCATGATTCGGCCTTGGTAGGTTGTATATTTCTAGAAAGTTATCCAATGGTCTAAAGTGAAAGTGAAAGTGAAGTCATGTTCAACTCTTTGTGACCCTATGAACTATAGCCCATCACTGGTCTAAATTATCCAATTTATTGGATTGTAGTTTATCATAATAGCCTCTGTCATCCCTTGTATTTCTGTGATATTGATTGTAATTTCTCTTCTTATTTATAACTGTATTTGAGTCCTCTCTGTTTTTCTTGGTTAATCTAGCTGAAGGTTGATTTTGTTTATCTTTCAAAAACCAACTCTTAGTTTTATTGATCTTTTTATTGTCCTTCTGATCTGTTTTATTTGTTTATGCTCTAATATTTACTCTTTCCTTTCTTATGCTATCTCTGAGCAGCTGGGAGTAAGCAGGAGCTGAATTTAGGGCCTTTTCAAAATCTCTAGGGGTGCAGACAGAAGCATGTCCTTTGGGTCCCTGCACCAGTAGGAATGTTCATGGATTGTGACCCGGAAGGCCTCCAGGTACAGGGTTCTTTCTGTGTCTACAATCAGACTGAGTTTGGTAGGCCCCTCCAGGGGCACCTGGACTACAGCTGAGAAGGACTGGAGCCATTTAATGGACCACTTCAGGTGCACAGCTCAGACAGAGGTTTGTGTGCCTGACACACAAGTGTGACATACAGGTGTGCATGACTCTTCCTAGAATCCTTGGCATATGGTACTGGTAATGGAACCAAAGCTAAATGGGGCTGTAGTCAAGTTCTTAGGAGTCATGGAGCTATTTCCAGGTCTATACCTGGGACTATGGTCAGTTAACTCAGCTGCCTGAGTACAAGTCTTTTTTCTCAAAACAGCTCTCCTAGATTGTGGACTGCACAGGGTTTTCACAGTCTTCTACCTAGATCTCAAAGCTCTCATAAAGTTACTCTTGTCTGTGGAGGGATGCCAGATTATTGTTGTTGAAGAGAGAATGAGTTAGGGATGTCTTATTAGGCTATCTGTTGACATCTGATGACTAATTTTTGAGAGTGAAATTAACAAGTTTGGATAGTTTATATAAATAAGGCAGCAGAGAGAAGAACAAAAATCACTGGAAGTTATTTTATAGCTTTTTGAGGTATAATTTATATGTAGTGAAATCTGTTCACTTAAAGAAACTGTGTAGAGTTGTACCACTACCTCAGTCAAATTTCAGGACATTTTCATCACCTTAAAAAGTTGCTGAATATCTCTTTGCAGTCAGTCTCCTCCCTCAACCTGGCCCTAGGCAGCTTCTAACCTGGTGTCCTGTCACTGTAGTTTTGCCTCCACTAAAATGTCCTTTCCAAAATGAAAACAGTTTGTAGGATCTTGTGTATAGATATGTTTATTCAGTGTAATGAGGAGGGCATGACAACCCACTCCAGTATTCTTGCCTGGAGAATCCCCATGGGCAGAGTAGCCTGGTGGGCTACAAGTCCATGGGGTTGCAAAGAGTCAGACATGAGTGAGTGACTTAAGCACATAGCACATTCAGTGTAATACTTTTGAGATTCATTTACATTGATGTATGTACCAGCAGCTCATTGGTTTTTATTGCTAAATAGGGATACTTTTATTAATCTATTTGTGATGCTGGAACTGAACCTCATGGACACTTCTTTGTCAGATGGTGCAGTGATAAGTTTTGTCAGTAGAGGGAACTAGAAAGATATTATAAGAGGCTGATTCTTATCTAATTTTAGTTAGTGTCTTCTCTTGATCCAGCAGCATAAATACCAACAGCATTCATGAGCAATGAATTCATGAGCAATACCCACAGCACTCACTTACCAGCAGATTTTATTGCTAGAGTCACTTCAGTTGTAGGCTTCCTGATTGATGCTCCAGGCCCGTTTGTTTTCGTCTTTACTTCATTAGCCAGCTAGCTTTGGATAAACTCTGGCCCAAAGCAATCTAGCAGATTTACTCTCCCATCCACTGGGCTGCAAGTCTCAGTCTACAACAAGGTCTGGATCCCAGCCTTGGGAAAAAAATTTTACTTCAAGTTTACCTTTATTTTGGAACTTTCCTTCAGCCATAGGCTATTTTCCTGAGTTCTCTAGTTATCTACTCCTGTTCCCAAGTTCTCCTTTGTCTTTTAACTGGACTCTTGCTGATCCAGGTTTGGTGCTAAGAGTGGTTTCAGGAGATAGATTCCACAAAAAAGGAATTATGAAATAAGTTTGATTCTTGGATTAATCATTGTGCTAAGATCTTTGACAATGGGACCTGCCAACTAGTAATCCAGGGCAACATAAATAGCAATCACAGGTAAGCTATAAACTACAGTGTCAATTGAAGCATATTCTTTGGGAACTAAAGTGGCTAGTTCACTTGATCAATATGGCATTAATAATGACCATAAGAATTATGACATGGGGTGGATGCTGAGTGCACTAAAGTGCTTATAGAAAATAATAAGCATAGGCCCTTTAACTCTTAACTTCAGTCATCATCTATCTGATAAGAAATGAGCAAGGTGGCAGAGTAGGAATTTCTAGAATCTCCTTGCTCCCATGAACAAACCAATTCAACAGCAACACACAGACCAACTGCTTTTGCGTAAAACTCAGAAAACTGAATGTCTACTGCATCCTGAGTGAGCATAAAACAAGTTACCTTGAAGCCAATAGGAAAGTTTGGGACCTATTCATCCCATAATTCCTACCCTCAGAAATTATGAATTATGTCTCAGTACCAGGTAATTGGGAGGAAACTTCCAGATTCTAGCTTCTAACTGGGAACAAGGAAACGACTGCATCATATTTTTAACGGTCTAATTTTTCTGGGGACTGCCCAAGGCACTTGCTTTTGTCTTCCCTGTCTTGGAATACTGATGGGGCCCGGAAAACTCCAGATGCCTATGGGGTCACTGAGAATAAAGAAGGAAATTTTAACCTAGCATGCTAGCACTTGTCACAGCTCATCCAGTCAGCACAGCTCAGAGTAAGAGGGCAAAAAATACTGGATCCCAACTTCTCCCTGGAGAGGGACAGAATTAAATGTGTCCAATGTTCCAGTTTTCTAGATGTTATCCAGGGGACTGGCTTCTGCCTTGCTCATCATGATCCATCATATTCTATACAGCTGAGAATCACTAAGAATAAAGTTGGTAGGTTTGACTAGCATAAAAATTTAAGAGACCCCCAGAATCTCTGATCGTGATGATCAATGAAGAGTTTCTTCATTAGAAGGCTAATCCAAGAAGGCTGGAAGAGGTGGCTGTTTGTTTAAGAAAAATGAAGAAACAGTGAAATATGTTCCTAAAGGAAGTGTAATACAAATCTCTAGAAACCAAACCCAATGAAATGAAAATACAGATATCCCATGCTTTTAACAGTTCTGTTTATGCCACTTTGCTTTTATGAAAGACCTACAGTAGTACTTGTTTTAACTAACTGAAAGAAAACTGAAGAGGATTTTTGCTTTTATGAAAAAAGGCAAAAGGGAAAACAGCTTTCAGCATGTGTTTTGCAGTAAACTGCTATAGAGATAGCACACTCCCCAAATTCCTCCAAGCTCCTTTCCTGGGAACTACCTCCAGCATCTCAACATCATGCTCCCACAGCTTTGAACTTCATCTGTGAGCATCTATGCTTTATCTTGATATATTTTGTGCATTCTTTAGTATTAAAGTATTTGCTTCTTTTTTTAATATACTTTTATGAAAAATTTTATAGAAAATGTCCAATTTTTGAATAGTAGGGGAAACCCTGTATATGATTTACCTGACAGAGAATTAGAATAACTTTAATAAAGATAGTCAACAGTGTCAGCAGAATAGTGCATAAAGGGAGAATTTTAACAAAGAAACACAAAGTTTTAAAAAAGGACCAGATAAATATCATGAAATAAAGGGAAAAAATGATAGAACTGAAAACTTCACTAGAGAAATTCAGAATCCATTTAGAATAGCAGAATAAAAGAGCTGCAGGATTAAAGGCAGGTCATTGAAAGTTATCTAGTTAGGGAAGAAGCATAAGAATGAAAATATTTGAAGTAAACTTAAGGAATTTTGGTATGTCATGAAGCAGATTAATATATTACTATAGAAGTTCCAGTAGAAAAAGAAAGAGGCAAAAATCTTATTCAACAGAATAAGTGTCTGAAAACTTCCCAAATCTGGGAAAGTAAATGGACGTCCTGATTGAGGAAACCCACCAGAGATGCCCAAATGAAAAGCCAAAAGAAGTACACACAGTGTGACACTTGGACACATTGTAGTCCAAGTGTCAAAAATCTGAGACAAGTAAGAGTTTTGAAACCAGTAAGAAAAAAAAAAAAGCTACGGGATAGTGTAAACATATCTTTGATATGCACCACAAAATTTAAAAAAAATTGTTTTTCATGTGACTTAAAATCACATAAGACCATTGAAGGAAAGAAAACAATAGGCTAATACTTGTGATGAGTATAGAATTTACAAAGTCCTCAACAAAATGTTAGCAAATCAAATTCAGTAACACATTGAAAGGATCATACACCATAATCAAATGGGATTTATTCCTGGGATATAAGGATGATTCGATATATGCAGATCAGCATGTGAAATAAACCATATTAATAGAATGAGTGATTAAAACTATATGGTCACGTCTATACATATAGAAAAATCATTTGACAAAATTCAACATTATTTCATCATAATTCTTAAAACTTGAGTATAGAGGTAATGTACTTCAACATTAAAAAAGGACACATGTGACAAACTCACAGCTGAAATATTATAGTACTCATTAATGAAGAGCTGAAATCTATGCCTCTGAGATTAATAACAATACAAGTATACACATACTCACCATTTTTACCCAGTCTAGCACTGGAAGTACTAACAAGAGCAGTCAGGCCAGAAAAACTCCTAAAAGGAATACAGTTGTTTGCAAATAATGTAATCTTATATATATCGGCTTCCCTGGTGGCTTAGAGGTTAAAGCATCTGCCTGCAATGCAGGAGGCCTGGGTTCGATTCCTGTGTCAGGAAGATACCCTGGAGAATGAAATGCAACTCACTACAGTATTCTTGCCTGGAGAATCCCATGGATGGAGGAGCCTGGTGGGCTACAGTCCACGGGGTCATAAAGACTCAGATACAACTGAGCGACTTCACTTTCACTCTTATATATTCAGTTCAGTTCAGTCGCTCAGTCGTGTCCGACTCTTTGCGACCCCATGAATCACAGCATGCCAGGCCTCCCTGTTCATCACCATCTCCCGGAGTTCACTCAGACTCACATCCATTGAGTCAGTGATGCCATCCAGCCATCTCATCCTCTGTTGTCCTCTTCTCCTCCTGCCCCCAATCTCTCCAAGCATCAGAGTCTTTTCCAATGAGTCAACTCTTCGCATGCGGTGGCCAACATACTGGAGTTTCAGCCTTAGCATCATTCCTTCCAAAGAAATCCCAGGTTTCATCTCCTTCAGAATGGACTGGTTGGATCTCCTTGCAGTCCCAGGGACTCTCAAGAGTCTTCTCCAACACCACAGTTCAAAAGCATCAGTTCTTCGGCGCTCAGCCTTCTTCACAGTCCAACTCTCACATCCATACATGACCACAGGAAAAACCATAGCCTTGACCAGACGGACCTTAGTCAGCAAAGTAATGTCTCTGCTTTTGACTATACTATCTAGGTTGGTCATTACTTTTCTTCCAAGGAGTAAGCATCTTTTAATTTCATGGCTGTAGTCACCATCTGCAGTGATTTTGGAGCCCCCCAAAATGGAGTCTGACACTGTTTCCACTGTTCCCCCACTTATTTCCCATGAAGTGATGGGACTGGATGCCATGATCTTCATTTTCTGAATGTTGAGCTTTCAGCCAACTTTTTCGCTTTCCTATTTCACTTTCATCAAGAGGCTTTTTAGTTCCTCTTCACTTTCTGCCGTGAGGGTGGTGTCATCTGCATATCTGAGGTTATTGAGATTTCTCCTGGCAATCTTGATTCCAGTTTGTGTTTCTTCCAGCCCAGTGTTTCTCATGATGTACTCTGCATAGAAGTTAAATAAGCAGGGTGACAATAGACAGCCTTGACGTACTCCTTTTCCTGTTTGGAACCAGTCTGTTGTTCCATGTCCAGTTCTAACTGTTGCTTCCTGGCCTGCATACAGATTTCTCAAGAGGCAGGTCAGGTGGTCTGGTATTCCCATCTCTCTCAGAATTTTCCACAGTTTATTGTGATCCACACAGTGAAAGGCTTTGGCATAGTCAATAAAGCAGAAATAGATGTTTTTCTGGAACTCTCTTGCTTTTTCCATGATCCAGCGGATGTTGGCAATTTGATCTCTGGTTCCTCTGCCTTTTCTAAAACCAGCTTGAACATCAGGGAATGCATGGTTCACGTATTGCTAAAGCCTTTGAGAACTTTGAGCATTACTTTACTAGCATGTGAGATAATAGAAAACCCTAGAGGTAGGGGGCAGTCCTAAGATGGTGGAGGAATAGGACAGGGAGACCACTTTCTCGCCCACAAATTCATCAAAAGAACGTTTGAACCCTGAGTAAATTCCACAAAACAACTTCTGAATGCTGGCAAAGGACATCAGGCTCCGAGAAAAGCAGACCATTGTCTTCGAAAGGAGGTAGGAAAAAATACAAAAGGTAAAAAGAGAGACAAAAGAGGTAGGGATGGAGATCCATCCTGGGAAGCGAGTCTTAGAAAAGAGAGAAGTTTCCAAACACCAGGAAATACTCTCACTGGCGAGCCTTGGAACCTCAGAGGGCAACATAACTGGGAGGAAAAATAAATAAATAATTAAACCCCACAGATTACATACCCAACAGTAACTCCAAGCGGAGAAGCAGCACAGACGCCCGCATCTGCCACTAGCAAGCGAGGGCTGGGCAGGGAGATGTGAGCTGTATTGCTAGAGTAAGGACCAGGCCTGAATGCCCTGAGGGCAATCTGAAGGAACTGATTTGAGATAGTAAACCACACTGTGGGATAGCTACCCCGCAAAAAGCCCTAACATAAGACACCACCAGGCCAGCTCACAGAACAAAGGACTGAGCAGAGCTAGCCAGCTGCAGACAGGCCCATCCGCTGCTGGAGACAGGCAGGTGTGGGCAGCCAGAGCCGGAAAGGGGCAATGGCGGCCCCAGAGAGCCATCTACCAAACCACAAGCAGGCTTCATTGCTAACCAAGACTTCTTGGGATTCTGGACAGTCAACATCTGTCAGGAGGGTTGCAGCCAGAGATCAGCTCTAGAAGAGACACACGGTAAACTTGAGAAGGTGTGCTGATTGTACACCCAGAAAACCGATTGGCAGGGACAGCAGAGGCCATAAGTTGCAGCGACCGCACTAGCCAAGCACATGGTCACCTGAGTTGCTCACACCTGGGAAGGGTACAAAATGCAGGCCCAAGTGGGTCTGCTCCTTTGAGGACTACCTGAGTACCTGAACCTGAGTAGGTTGGACCTGAGAAGTGCATACAACCCAGGGCTGACCTTAGACAGTTCCCGGCAGAGCAACCTAGAGCCTAAGCAGTGTAGACAAGGAAAGCACACACTCCGTGAGCAGGGGCAAACCCAGTGTGGCCGAGACACTGCGAACACATGCCAGTGTTATTTGTTTGCAGTGTTCCTCCCTCCCCACAGTACAAGTGAACTGTTGCTGCTAAGTCACTTCAGTCGTGTCCGACTCTGTGCGACCCCGTAGATGGCAGCCCACCGGGCTCCCCCATCCCTGGGATTCTCCAGGCAAGAACACTGGAGTGGGTTGCCGTTTCCTTCTCTGATGCATGAAGGAGAAAAATGAAAGTGAAATCGCTCAGTCGTGTCCGACTCTTAGTGACCCCATGGACTGCAGCCCACCAAGGCTCCTCCGTCCATTGGATTTTCCAGGCAAGAGTACTGGGGTGGGGTGCCATTGCCTTCCTCGGCACAAGTGAACAAGTGAGGCCAAAAAAGTATCTACCACCGCCCCCTTGTGTCAGGGCAGAAATTAGACACTGAAGAGACCAACAAACAGAAGAAGCTAAAACAGAGGGAACTGCCTTGGAAGTGACAGGTACAATAGGTTAAAACCCTGTAGTTAGCACTGACTATATAGGAAGGGGCTTATACATGTTGAGAAGTATCAGCTGGATCAAGGAACTATCTGAAGATGAACTGATCCCACACTGTCCACAACAACACCAGAGAAAGTCCTAGACATACTTTTACTATTATCATTTTAAAAAATTAATGTTTAAGTCCTCAATTACTCCTTTATTTTTCATTTTTATAACCTACTATTACTTTGCAAAAAAATAATCTATTTTTAAAGCAAACTTCATATATATATATATATATATATAACAATTTTTGTGACTTTGTTAATCCAACCCCTAATCTAGATTTTTAATCTTTGCTCTTTGGTATTTGTCATCAATTTAAGAACCTTTAAGAATCCAATCTTCAGTACTTATTTTTACCTGGGAGCGAGATTACTGACTTGACTACTCTCTCCCTCTTTGAACTCTCTTTTTTCTCCAGCAGGTCTATCTCCTCCCTCTCCCTTCTCTTCTCTACCCAAGTCTGTGAATCTCTTTGTGTGTTCCCGACTGTGGAGAACACTTAGGGAACTGGTTACTGGCTGGATCTGCTCTCTCTCCTTTTGATTCTCCCCTTTTATCCTCCTGGCCACCTCTGTCTCCTTTCTCCCTCTTATCTTCTCTGTGTAGCTCTGTGAACATCTCAGAGAGGTCCAGACTATGGAGAGCACATAAGGAAGTGATTACTGGCTAGCTTGCTCTCTCTCCTTTCGATTCCCCCTCTTCTCCTCTTGGTTACCTCTATCTCCCACCTCCTTCTTCTCTTCTCCATGGAACTCTGTGAACCTCTCTGGGTGTCCCTCACTGTGGAGAAACTTTGCATTTTTAACCTAGATGTTCTATCATCAGTGCTGTATAGATGGAGAAGTCTTGAGGTTACTGTAAGAATAAGACTGAAAACCAGAGGCAGGAGGCTTAAGTCTAATGCTGAGAACACCAGAGAACTCCTGACTCCAGGGAACATTAATCGATAGGAGCTCATCAAATGCCTCCATACCTGCACTGAAACCAAGCACCACCCAAGGGCCAACAAGTTTCAGAGCAAGACATACTATGCAAATTCTCCAGCAACACAGGAACATAGTCCTGAGCCTCAATATACAGGCTGCCCAAAGTCACACCAAACCCACTGACATCTCATAATTTATTACTGGACACTTCATTGCACTCCAGAGAGAAGAATCCAGCTCCACCCACCAGAACACTGACACAAGCTTCCCTAACCAGGAAATCTTGACAAGCCACCTGTCCAACCCCACCCACAGCAAGGAAACTCCACAATAAAAACTCCACAAACTGCCAGAATACAGAAAGGCCACCCCAAACACAACAATATAAATAGGATGAAGAGACAGAGGAATACCCAGCCGGTAAAGGAACAGGATAAATGCCCACCAAACCAAACTAAAGAAGAATAGATAGGGAATCTACCTGATAAAGAATTCCCCATAATGCTAGTGAAAATGATCCAAAATCTTGAAAACAAAATGGAGTTACAGATAAATAGCCTGGAGACAAGGCTTGAGAACATGCAAGAAATGTTTAACAAAGATCTAGAAGAAATAAAAAAGAGTCAATATATAATGTATAATGCAATAAATGAGATGAAAAACACTCTGGAAGGAGCCAACAGAAGAATAATGGAGGCAGGAGATAGGATAAGTGAGGTAGAAGATAGAATGTTAGAAATAAGTGAAACAGAGAGGAAAAAGGAAAAACGAATTAAAAGAAATGAGGACAATCTCAGAGACCTCTGGAACAATGTTAAACGCCCCAACATTTGAATCATAGGAGTCCCAAAACAAGAAGATGAAAAGAAAGACCATGAGAAAATACTTGAGGAGATAATAGTTGAAAACTTCCCTAAAATGGGGAAGGAAATAATCACCCAAATCCAAGAAACCCAGAGAGTCCCAAACAGTATAAACCCAAGGCAAACACCTCAAGACATATATTAATCAAATTAACAAAGATCAAACACAAAGAACAAATATTGAAAGCAGCAAGGGAAAAACAACAAATAACACACAAGGGGATTCCCATAAGGATAAAAGCTGATCTTTCAATAGCAACTCTTCAGTCCAGGAGGGAATGGCAAGACATACTTAAAGTGATGAAAGAAAATAACCTACAGCTCAGAATACTGTACCCAGCAAGGATCTCATTCAAATATGAAGGAGAAATCAAAAGCTCTACAGACAAGCAAAAGCTGAGAGAATTCAGCACCACCAAAGGAGCTCTCCAACAAATGCTAAAGGATCTTCTCTAGACCTGAAACACAGAAAGGGTGTATAAACTTGAACCCAAAACAATAAAGTAAATGGCAACAGGATCATACTTATCAATAATTACCTTAAACATAAATGGGTTGAATGCTCCAACCAAAAGACAAAGACTGGCTGAATGGATACAAAAATAAGACCCCTATATATGCTGTCTACAAGAGACCCACCTCAAAACAAGGGACACATACAGACTGAAAGTGAAGGGGTGGAAAAAGATATTCCACACAGAGACCAAAAGAAAGCAGGAGTAGCAATACTTATATCAGATAACATAGACTTTAAAACAAAGGCTGTGAAAAGAGACAAGAAGGACACTGTATAGTGATCAAGGGATCAATCCAAGAAGATATAACAATTATAAATGTATATGTACCCAACATAGGAGCATATGTAAGACAAATGCTAACAAGTATGAGAGGGGAAATTAACAATAACTTTAATACCCCACTCACATCTATGGATAGATCAACTAAACAGAAAATTTACAAGGAAACACAAACTTTAAATGAAAAAAGAGGCCAGTTAGACCTAATTGATATCTATAGGACATTTCACACCAAAACAATGAATTTCACCTTTTTCTCAAGTGCACAAGGAATCTTCTCCAGGATAGATCACATCCTGGGCCATAAATCTAGCCTTGGTAAATTCACAAAAATGGAAATCATTCCAAGCATCTTTTCTGACCACAGTGCAGTAAGATTAAATCTCAGTTACAGGAGAAGAACTATTAAAAATTCCAACATATGGAGGCTGAACAACATGCTGCTGAATAACCAACAAATCACAGAAGAAATCAAAAAAGAAATAAAAATATGCATAGAAATGAGTGAAAATGAAAACACAACAACCCAAACCCAAACCCTCTGGGACACTGTAAAAGCAGTGCTAAGGGGAAGGTTTATAGGAATTCAGGCATACACCAAGAAACAAGAAAAAAGTCAAATAAATAACCTAACTCTACACCTAAAGCAACTAGAAAAGGAAGAAATGGAGAACCCCAAGATTAGTAGAAGGAAAGAAATCTTAAAAAATTAGGGCAGAAATACATGGAAAAGAAACAAAAGAGGCCATAGCAAAAATCAACAAAGCCAAAAGCTGGTTCTTTGAAAGGATAAATAAAATTGATAAGCCATTAGCCAGACTCATCAAGAAACAAAGGGAGAAAAATCAAATCAATAAAATTAGAAATGAAAATGGAGAGATCACAACAGACAACACAGAAATGCAAAGGATCATAAGGCACTTCTATCAGCAATTTGCCAATAAAATGGACAACGTGGAAGAAATGGACAAATTCTTAGAAAAGTACAACTTTCCAAAACTGAACCAGGAAGAAATAGGAAATCTTAACAGATCAATCACAAGCATGGAAATTGAAACTGTAATCAGAAATCTTCCAGCAAACAAAAGACCAGGTCCAGACAGCTTCACAGCTGAATTCTACCAAAAATTTAGAGAAGAGCTAACATCTATCCTACTCAAACTCTTCCAGATAATTGCAGAGAAAGGTAAACTTCCAAACTCATTCTATGAGGCCACCATCACTCTACTACCAAAACCTGATAAAGATGCCACACACACAAAAAAACTACAGACCCATATCACTGATGAACATAGATGCAAAAATTCTTAACAAAATTATAGCAAACAGAATCCAACAACACATTAAAAAGATCATACATCATGACCAAGTGGGATTTATCCCAGGAATGCAAGGATTCTTTAATATCTGCAAATCAATCAATGTGCAAATCACCACATTAACAAATTGAAAAATAAAAGCCATATGATTGTCTCAATACATGCAGAGAAAGCCTTTGACAAAATTCAACATTCATTTATGATATTAAACCCTACAGAAAGCAGGAATAGAAGGAACATACCTCAACATAATAAAAGGTATATATGTCAAACCCACAGCAAACATTATCCTCAATGATGAAAAATGGAAAGCCTTTCCCGTAAAGTCAAGAGCAAGACAAGAATGCCCACTCTTACCACTACTATTCAACACAGTTTTGGAAGTTTTGGCCACAGCAGTCAGAGCAGAAAAAGAAGCAAAAGTAATCCAAATTGGAAAAGAAGTAAAACTCTGACTGTTTGCAGGTGACATGATTCTCTACATAGAAAACCCTAAAGATTCCACCAGAAAATTACTAGAGCTAATCAATGAATATAGTAAAGTTGAAGGATATAAAATCAACACACAGAAATCCCTTGCATTCCTATACACTAACAATGAGAAAATAGAGAAATTAAGGAAATAATTCCATTCACCATTGCAATGAAAAGAATAAAATACTTAGGAATATGTCTACCTAAAGAAACAAAAGACCTGTATATAGAAAACTATAAAATACTGGTGAAAGAAATCAAAGAGGACACTAATAGATGGAGAAATATTCCATGTTCATGGATCGGAAGAGTCAATATAGTGAAAATGAGCATACTACCCAAAGCAATTTACAGATTCAATGCAATCCCCATCAAGCTACCAACAGTATTTTTCACAGAACTAGAACAAATTATCTCAAGATTTGTATGGAAATACAAAAAACCGCGAATAGCAAGGGCAATATTGAGAAAGAAGAATGGTACGGGAGGAATCAACCTGCCTGACTTCAGGCTCTACTACAAAGCCACAGTCATTAAGACAGTATGGTACTGGCACAAAGACAGAAATATAGACCAATGGAACAAGATAGAAAGCCCTGAGATAAACCCACACACATATGGACACCTTATCTTCGACAAAGGAGGCAAGAACATACAATGGAGTAAAGACAGTCTCTTTAACAGGTGGTGCTGGAAAAGCTGGTCAACCATTTGCAAAAGAATGGAACTAGACCACTTTCTAACACCACACACAAAAATAAACTCAAAATGGATTAAAGATCTAAACGTAAGACCAGAAACTATAATACTCTTAGAGGAGAACATAAGCAAAACACTCTCTGACATAAATCACAGCAGGATCCTCTATGACTCACCTCCCAGAATATTGTAAATAAGAGCAAAAATAGACAAATGGGACCTAATTAAACTTAAAAGCTTCTGCACAACAAAGGAAAGTATAAACAAGGTGAAAAAGCCTTCAGAATGGGAGAAAATGATAGAAAATGAAGCAACTGACAAACAACTAATCTCAAAGATATACAAGCAACTCCTGAAGCTCAATTCCAGAAAAATAAATGACCCAATCAAAAAATGGGCCAAAGAACTAAATAGACATTTCTCCAAAGAAGACATATAGATGGCTAACAAACACATGAAAAGATGCTCAACATCACTCATTATCAGAGAAATGCAAATCAAAACCACAATGAGGTACCATTTCATGTCAGTCACAATGACTGCGATCCAAAAGTCTACAAGCAATAAATGCTGGAGAGGGTGTGGAGAAAAGGGAACCCTCTTACACTTTTGGTAGGAATGCAAACTAGCACAGCCACTATGGTGAACAGTGTGGAGATGTCTTAAAAAACTGGAAATAGAACTGCCATATAACCTAGCAATCCCACTTCTGGGCATACACACTGAGGAAAGCAGAATTGAAAGAGACACATGTACCCCAATGTTCATCACAGCACTGTTTATAATAGCCAGGACATGGAAGCAACCTATATCTCCATCAGCAGACGAATGGATAAGAAAGCTATGGTACATATGCACAATGGAGTATTACTTATCCATTAAAAAGAATGCATTTGAATCAGTTCTAATGAGGTGGATGAGACTGGATCCTATTATACAGAGTGAAGTAAGCCAGAAAGAAAAACACCAATCCAGTATACTAACACATATATATGAAATTTAGAAAGATGGTAATGATAACCCTGTATGTGAGACAGCAAAACAGACACAGATGTATAGAACAGTCTTTGGACTCTGTGGGAAAGGGTGAAGGTGGGATGACTTGGGAGAATGACATTGAAACGTATAATATCATATGTGAAACGAATCCCCAGTCCATGTTCAATGCATGATACAGGATGCTTGGGGCTGGTGTACTGGGCTGATCCAGAGGATGGGATGGGGAGGGAGGAGGTAGTGAGGTTCAGGATGGGGAACACATGTAAACCAGTGGCAGATTCAAGTTGATGTATGGCAAAACCAACACAATATTGTAAAGTAATTAGCCTCCAATTAAAATAAGTAAATTTCTATTAAAAAAAAAAAGAAAAACCTAAAGATCCCACCAAAAACTGTTAGAACTAATCAGTGATTTCAGTAAAGTTGCACAATGAAAAATCAACACGCAACGTTGGTTCTGTTTCTATACACTAACAAGGAAAATTCTAAAAAATAAGTAATTCCATTTATAATAGCATCAAAAACACTTAGGAATAATTTAATCAGTAAAGTGAAAGATCTTGTGTTTATAATTTTGAATATTTATTATTATTAAAGTGTCCATACTGCCTAAAGCGATCTCTATCTATAGTCAATGTAGCTCCTGTCACAATTTCAACATCATTTTTTAACATATACAAAAAACAATCCAAAATTCATATGAAACTACAAAAGGCTCTGAATAGCTCAGGCAATGTTTAGAAAAAGAATAAAGCTGAAGACATCACATTTAATAATTTATATTATACTACTAAGCTATAGAAGTGAAACAGTATGGCATTGGCATAAAAGCAGGTACACAGATCAAGGGAGCATAGTTGAGAGCCCAGATATAAACCTACATGATATGTCAACGAATATTTGACAAGGGAGTCAAGAATGTTCGAAGGGGAAAAGTTAGTCTCCTCAATAAATGGGAAAGGGAAAACTGGATACTCACATGTAGAGGAATAAAATTAAAGGTCAGTTTTCATTCTAATTCCAAAGAAGGGCAATGCTGAAGAATGTTCAAACTACTGCACAATTGCACGCATTTCACATGCTACCAAGGTAATGCCGCAAATCCTACAAGCTAGGCTTCAGAAGTATGTGAACTGAGAAATTCTCAGTGTATGAGCTGGATTTAGGAAAGGCAGAGGAATGAGAGATCAAATTGCAAACATCCATTGGATCATAGAAAAAGCAGAAAAACATCTGCTTCGTTGACTGCACTGAAGTGTTTGACTGTATGGGTCACAATAAACTTTGGAGAAATTCTTAAAGAGATGATATCAACTTTATTTTCTTTGGCTTCAGAATCACTGTGGATGGTGACTGCACACATGAAATTAAATCATGAAATTAATCATGGAATTAAAAGACTCTTGCTCCTTGGAAGAAAAGCTATGACACACATAGCATATTAAAAAGCAGAGACATTACTTTGCCAACAAAGGTCTATATAGTCAAAGCTATGGTTTTGCCAGTAGTCATGTACAGATATGAGAGCTGGACAGTTAAAAAGGCTGAGCACTAAAGAAATAATGCCTTCAAACTGTGGTGCTGTAGAAGATTCTTGAGAGTCCTTTGGACTGCAAAGAGACCCAACCAGTCAATCCTAAAGAAAATCAACCTTGAATATTCATTGAAGGACTGATGAGGAAGGTGAGTTTTTCAATGTTTTGGTAACCTGATGCAAAGAGCTGACTCACTGGAAAAGACCCTGATGCTGGGAAAAAATTGAAGGGAGGAGGAGAAGGGAACAACAGAGGATGAAATTGTTGGGTGATATCACTGACTCAATGCACAGGAGTTTGAGCAAGCTCCGTAAAATAGTGAAGGACAGGAAGGCTAGCATGCTGCAGATCGCAGGATCACAAAGAGTCAGACCTGACTGAGTGACTGAATAACAATAATAAATCTTATACCATTCATAAAGATTAACTCCAAATGCATTAAATACTTAATTGTAAGTTCTAAAACTTTCAACTTCTAGAATAAATAGGAACAAAGATTCTTAATACTGATTCTGGCAGTAATTATTTTTTGGATATGATATCAAAAGCTGAGGCAACAAAAGCAAAAATAAGTAGGACTACATCAAACTAAAAAAATTCTGCATAGCCAAAGAAGCAATAAAATGAAAGGCAACCTATGGAATGGGATAAAGTATTTGAGAACCATATATCTAACAAAGTTAATGTCCAAAGGGAATGTAAGGAACTACTACAACTCAATAGGAAAAGTATAAATAATCTGATTTGTAAATGGGCAAGGGGCCTGAAAAGACACGCTTTAAAAGGAGATATAGAAATGGCCAGCAACTACATGAGAAAGTCCTTAACGTCACTAATCATTGGGGAAATGCAAATCAAAATCATAAAGAGCTATCACCACACACTTGGCAGAATGGCTGTATCAAAAAGACAGGAAATAACAAGTGCTATGAGGATGTGGAGAAAAGGGCACGCTTTTACATTTTGATAGGAATGTAAATTTGTATAGTCACTATGGAAAACAGTATAGAGGCTCATTAAAAATCTTTTAAGAAGCTCTACCATATGATCCAGCAGTCCTGTTTCTGGTGATATTCCAAAGGACATGAAATCACTATCTCTAAGAGACAGCTGCAGCCCATGTTCACTACAGCATTATTTACAATAGTCAAGACATGGAAAAACCCAAGTGTGTACTGATAGATGAATGGATAAAGAAAGTGTTATATATATTATATATGTATAAATAAAGACAGAGTCTCTTTCACACACATACACACAATAGAATATTATTAGGCTAAAAACAAAACAAATCCTGCCATTTGCAACAACATGGACTTTGAGGGCGTTATGCTAACTAAAATAAATTATACAGAAAAATATAAAAACTATATGATTTCACTTATATATTAAATCTAAAAGCAGCAGAAAAACAAACAACCTCCCCACTCCCAAAGCCCCCAAGTTCATTGATATATTGTGATGTGTGCTCAGCATATCTGACTCTTTGCAACCCCATGGCCTGTAGCCCACCAGGTTCTACTGTCCATAGAGTTTTCTAGGCAAGAACACTGGAGTGGGCTGCCATTTCCTACTCCAGGTGATCTTCCCAACATGGGGATCAAACCCACATTTCTTGCATTTCCTGCTTTGGCAAGTAAATTTATCACTAGGGCTGCCTGGGAAGCCAAAAAACAAGTGAACAATCAAATAGCCTCCTTTCCTGCCCTGAAAAGCCCCTAAACTTATAGAGAACATATTAATGCTTGCCTGGGATAGAATGTGGGCAAAATGGGTAAAGGAGGTCAAAAGTTACAATTTCTAGGGCTTCCTTGGTGGCTCAGTGGTAAGGAATCTGCCTGCCATTGCAGGAGACATGGGTTCAGTCCCTGGTCCAGGAAGATCCCACATGCTGCGGAGTAACTAAGCCTAGGCACCACAAGTATTGAGCCTGTGCTCTAGAGCCCAGTACCACAATTATTGAGTCCACATGCCTCAGCTGCTGAAGCCCTCACATCCTAAAGCTGGTGCTTCGCAACAAGAGAAGCCACTGCAATGAGAAGCTCTTGCACTGCAATGAAGATTGGCCTCAACTCACCACAGCTAGAGAGAGTTCACACAGAATACCCAGCCAGCGAGGATAAAATAAATAAAATTATTCTTAAAAGCACAATTTCTAGTTATAAAATGAATGTCATGAATGTAATTTACAGCATGGTAAATGTAGTTAATGATACTATATCATTACAATGCAATATTGCATGCTTAGTCATTAAGTCGTATCTGACTCTTTGTGACCCAAGGTCTTGAGCCCACTAAGCTCCTCTGTCCATGGTATTTCCCAGGCAAGGATACTGGAACAGTTTGCCATTTCCTTCTCTAATGGATCCTCCCAACCCTGGGATGAATCTGCGTCTCTTGCTTTGTCAGGTGGATTTTTTTACCACTGAGCCACCTGGGAAGCCAATGAAATATTACTCAGCCATGAAAAGGAACAAATTTGAGTCAGTTCTGGTGAGCTGGATGAACCAAGAGCCTGTTATACAGAGCGAAGTAAGCCACAGAGAATATATGTGTGTATACACACACACACACACACACACACACACGTGGAATCTAGAAAGATGGTACTGAAGTGAAGTCACTCAGTCATGTCCAACTCTTTGCGACCCCATGGGCTGCAGCCTCCCAGGCTCCTCCATCCATGGGATTTTCTAGGCAAGAGTACTGGAGTGGGTTGCCATTTCCTTCTCCAGGGCATCTTCCCGACTCAGGGATTGAACCCAGGTCTCCCGCATTGCAGGCAGATGCTTTACCCTCTAAGCCACATTAGGTAAGTTTCAAAAGCTGAGGCAACAAAGGTAAGTTTCAGGTATATAACATAATGATTTGGTATTTGTGTGTATTGCAAAATGGTCAACTACATTTGGTTAACATCTGTCACCATACTTAATAACAAATTTGTCTTGATGAGAACTTTAAAGATCCTGTCTCCTACCTAATTTCAAAAGTATGACATAGTATTAGTTTTTATTTCCAATTACAGGATAATTGCTTTACAATATTGCATTGGTTTCTGCCATATGTCAACATGAATTAGCCAGAGGTATACATATGTCCCCTCCCTCTTGAATCTCCCTCTCTCCTCCCACACCGTTCCACTCCTCTAAGTGACTTAGCAGCAGCAGCAGGCTATCACAGAGCACCAGCTTGAGCTCCCTGGGCCATACAGCAACTTCCCACTAGCTATCTATTTTACATATGGTAATGTGTATGCTTCAATGCTACTATTTCAATTTGATCCACAGGATGTGACAGATGTTAACCAAATGTAGTTGACCATTTTGCAATACATACAAATAGCAAATCATTATGTTGTATACCTGAAACTTACCTAATGTATTAATTTTGCCTCAATTTAAAGAAGAAATAATTAAACAAAACTAAGAGCCAAACTCATAGAAGCAGAGAGTAGATTTGTGGTTTCTAAGGGTGGGCCAGGCAGGGAAGGAGAGAGTGGATCAAATTGAAATAGTAGCATTGAAACATACACATTACCATTTGTGGTTTCTAAGGGTGGGAGTGGAGATGGGAGAAAGTGGTCAAGGTGGTCAAAAGGTATCAATTTCCAGTTATAAGTGAATGAGTTCTGGGGATCTAATATAAGGCTTCTTTTTAACGATACTATATTATACACTTGAAAGTGCAAAGTAAGTCTTAAAAATTCACACAAAAATGGTAACTATAGAGTTTATAAAAATGTTAACTAGCCTTATTGTGATGATCACTGCAATATATAAATATATCAAATTATCACATAGAACACCTTAAACTTATATGATTCTGCTATGTCTATTATATCTCAATAGTTATAGGGGAAAATGTCTAGTAATCGAACAAAATGCCATCGGAGTAAAAAAATAATGTTTCACCACTGTAGAAATCCATGAGAGAACCTGTTCATTCACAGTTGGAAATGATGAGAACATTCAATGTTTAAATGTAATGAAAGTTTACACGTGTTCAAATATACCTATTGCTATCATCTCAGACCTGAAATAGTTGTGTAAATATAATTCTAAGAAGACCATAGTTTTGCCAAGAATATTATAATATTCCAGCTAGCATTTTCTAGGCTCTTTATGTGGGCCAGTTTCTATATTAAATATTTTACAACAATTACCTTTGTAAATCTTCATAACAAGTCTCTGCCTTCAGTATTATTTTCACCTTTGTTCTCCACCTGGCTCATAAATGGGAAAACAGAGGTGCAGAGAGTTTGTGACTTAACCAGGGCTATATATGACTAGTAAATGATAGAGTCAAACTTCAAAACCCAGGAGTCTAAACCTAAAAGTTTATGTATTTAACTATTCTGCTTTGTCAGCATTAATAATGAGGTTAGTGCTGGCCTGAATCAGGCAAACATCCCATCTCTCGTACATGATTAGTCCAAGGAGATTTGTGGGAAAATCGTAAGTACTAATGAACTCCTGATGCCAATGTAATCTAGGGCTAACTTTCAATCAAGGTTAGGAAAATGAGACCCCTCCTTTGCAATACCTATAACTCAGTACTGCCAGATCTGGGGAATTCCTGAGAAAGTATAGGATGGAAAATGGAGCTAGAAATTAGAGGGGAAAGAATAAGAGCTAATGAATCAGAATGCACAGAGAAAAGTGTCATAAGAAATTTCAAGAGCAACCATTGCCATTAACATTTTGCTTTAATGAGTCAGCTTTAGGTTCATAGTAGATGAGGAGTGGGAGATGCAGTCAGCTTGGCCTAGGGCCAGGACAGAGCAAAGTCTTCTGCCCTTAATGCCAAGGTTGATTTGGGTTTTGTCAATATTATGTAAGCATTATTTTCATTTGGTGACATCAATGTTACATGTCCTAAGAAATCCCTATTGCTCCCCTAATAATGTCTACTGAGCATTGCATGTAGATTATGGATACATAATTACCACTACAGAAGTCTCCCTATTCCTCATCTCTAAGCATCAAAGTTCTAATAGAGTCTCCAGAGAAGTCTCTCAGATTCACTATTGTATTTTCAGCAGAGTGTTAATTGTCTATGTACGTCTATAGTTAATGAGTGAATGAGAGTGTTAGCCAAGGTACTGTTCTCAGTGATCTCAATTGATGGATTATTTTTCAAAGATTAATGATAGTCTGAAAAAGGGAGATATTTTGGTAATTTCTGTTCTAAGAAATACGTGAAGCCCCTCCATTTTCTTTCATAATAAAATGAGAGAAGAGTCTTTTTTAATGTATTAGATTTTTAAGCTATTGATTTATATAAATAATATGTGAAAAATCAGTATAAATATTAGAAACTAGCAATAAACTCTGAAATAATGAACACAGGGGAAGAAACTTTAGTTTCTTTTGGAAAGCCTTAGTTTAATCTATTTTGATAACGTAGATACTTTTAGAGGATATAAAGCATTATGGAGTGATTTCCGTATCTCTTTTCTTCCCTTTAAAACTCCTTCTTCTTCCCTTTCCCAATCTCTAGGAGCCTGGGAAAGATAGAGGAAGCTCTGCCTCTACCACCTGTCCTGACATAAATATTTCTCTTCTTTGCCCTGTTTTCTCTATCTCTCTTCATCTTTTTTCTTAATTGTTTTTCAGAGACCCTATGCCTGTCCTTTATTCTCCTGACTCGTCTCCTGGTATGAAAGCTACAAAAGTTCTGCCTTCAGTCCTTGGTGCTCTGCTCAACTCTTTCAGCTTTTTTTTTTTTTTTTTCAAGGAGAGAATTAGCTGCTCTGGATTTGTCTTGGATCCGATCACATCATCTTTAAAGGGAAATTGATCTAATTTGTGAGAGGAGGAAGAAACTCCTTTTTTTTTTTTTTTTTTTTTGAGGAGAAACAAAGTTCTGCAGCAAGGAAAACCAAAGCTTTGTTTTCCGTTATAAACTGGCAAATTCATTATGTTGTATATCTAGCTTCCTACTTGACATCTCTATGTAAACGTTAGTAGGCATCTCACATTTATCATGGCCAAACCTGAGTTTCTCTATTACTATAAATTCCCAATTGTATTTCTCCTATATCTCCCTCATTTTTAGAAAATGGTGATTCCATTTTCCATATACTCAGGTAAAAACTATGGTGAGTTGTTAAAAAAAAATCAGCATTAACATCAAAATGTATTCAGAATTCAACCTCTTTTACTCTGCTGGTGCAAACCACCATTTCTTACCTTATAATGCAAAAGTCACACAACAGGTTTTCCTGTTTTCACCCATGCATCCTACAGTCTTGTCTCAACAGAGCAGCCAGAGGTATAAGCCATGTGAAGTCACTTCTGCTCAAGGTACTTTGACAGACCATTCTTTCACTTAGCTTAAAAGGAAAAGTCCTTATCTATTTTTGATTTTTTTCTAATTGTAGTAGCCTTAAAAATATATTTTATTTGTCCTTTGTCAGATATAGTTTTGCAACTATTCTCTCCTAAAATGTGACCCTTCTGTTCATTTTCTTGATTGTATCTCTTGATGAACAGAAATTTTCATTTAACAGTCTAATTTATCACTTTTTAATGATACTACTTTCCAGGTTAAGTCTAAACACTTCCGCCTACCCCTATTTCTTGAAGATACTCTTCTGTTTTCTTCCAAAAGCTTTATGGTTTTAGTTTTTAGGTTTATATCTATAAATCCTGTATCAATCTTGTGTATAATAAGAGGTAATAGTCAACGCTTTTTTTTTCCTGTAGTATATTATGTTAAAAAGATCTTACTTCCTGTGTTGGAATGTTCTCAAGCTTTTGTTGAAAATCAGATTCTTCATGTTTGTGAGCCTATTTCTGGGTTCTCATCAACAGATCTGCTTTTATGACTTTATTTCTATATCACACCATATGAATTATGATAGCTTTAAAGTTAGTATTAAAATCAATCAACAAGTCCTTCAATAGTCTTTTTTTTTTTTCAGAATTGCTTTAGCTATTCTAGATTGTGTTTTAATTTAAATTTTACAATCAGTTTGTTAATTTTTACACAGGATCCATAATTGTTGTTCAGTAGCTAAGTCATATCTGACTCTTTGCAACCTCATGAAGTGCAGCATTCCAGGCTTCCCAGTCATTCACTATCTCCTGGAATTTGCTCAAACTCATCTCTTGAATCAATAATGCCATCCAACTATTTCATCCTCTCTTGCATCAGGTGACCAGAGTATTGGATAGTAATATTCGGATTAAAATTGCATTAAATCCCGGTTTGATCTCTGAGTTAGGAAGATCCTCTGGAGGAGGCATGGCAAGCCAGTCTAGTTTATAGCCTGAAGAATCCACATGGGCAAAGGAGCCTGGTGAACTAGACTCTGTGGGGTTGTGAAGAGTCAGACATGACTGAGTGACTGAGCACAGCACAGCTATGAATCTACAGATAAATTTGGGAGGAATTAACATTATAATGGTATTGAATGTTTCAGTCCAAGATTTCATTTGTTCAGGTTTTTTCTAATGTCTCACAGCAGTGCCTTATAGAATTCAGAATAAAGGTCTTCTATACTTTTTGTTAAATTTATCCCTACTATTATGGTTTCTCCATAATCACAGAAAACTAGTCAATCTAGTCACACTAGGACCACGGCCTTGTCTAACTCAATGAAACTAAGCTATACCCTGTGGGGCCACCCCAGATGGGCGGGCACGGTGAGAGGTCTGACATAACGTGGTTCACTGGAGAAGGGAATGGCAAACCACTTCAGTATTCTTGCCTTGAGAACCCCATGTACAGTATGAAAAGGCAAAATGATAGAATACTGAAAGAGGAACTCCCAGATCAGTAGGTGCCCACTATGCTACTGGAGATCAGTGGAGAAATAACACAGAAAGAATGAAGGGATGAAGCCAAAGCAAAAACAATACCCAATTGTGGATGTGACTGGTGATAGAAGCAAGGTCCGATGCTGTAAAGAGAAATATTGCATAGCAACCTGGAATGTCAGGTCCATGAATCAAGGCAAATTGGAAGTGGTCAAACAGGAGACGGCAAGAGTGAACGTCAACATTTTAGGAATCAGCAAACTAAAATGGACTGGAATAGGTGAATTTAACTAAGATGACCATTATATCTACTACTGCAGGCAGGAATCCCTTAGAAGAAATGGAGTAGCCACCATGGTCAACAGAAGTGTCCAAAATGCAGACTTGGATGCAACCTCAAAAATGACAGAGTGATCTCTGTTCATTTCCAAGGCAAACCATTCAATATCATGGTAATCCAAGTCTATGCCCCAACCAGTAATGCTGAAGAAGCTGAAGTTGAATGGTTTTATGAAGACCTACAAGAACTTTTAGAACTAACACCCAAAAAGGTGTTAAGGGACTGGAGATATAGGTGACTGGAATGCAAAAGTAGGAAGTCAAAAAACACCTGGAGTAACAGACAAATTTGGCCTTGGAGTACGGAATGAAGCATGGCAAAGACTAGTAGAGTTTGGCCAAGAAAATGCCCTAATCATAATGAACACCCTCTTCAAACAACAAGAGAGAAGACTCTACATATGGACATTATCAGATGGTCAATACTGAAATCAGAATGATTATATTTTTTGCAGCCAAAGATGGAGAAGCTCTATACAGTCAACAGAACAAGACCAGGAGCTGACTATGGCTCAGATCATGAACTCCTTATTACTAAATTCAAGTTAAACTGAAGAAAGTAGGGAAAACCACTAGACCATTCAGGTATGACCTAAATCAAATGCCTTATACAGTCGAAGTGAGAAATATATTTAAGGGCCTATATCTGACAGATAGAGTGCCTGATGAACTATGGAATGAGGTTCATGACATTGTACAGGAGACAGGGATCAAGACCATCCCCATGGAAAAGAAATGCAAAAAAGCAAAATGGCTGTCTGGGGAGGCCTTACAAATACCTGTGAAAAGAAGAGAGGCAAAACGCAAACGAGAAAAGGAAAGATATAAGCATCTGAATGTAGAGTTCCAAAGAATAGCAAGAAGAGATAAGAAAGCTTTCTTCAGCGATCAATGCAAAGAAATAGAGGAAAACAACAGAATGGGAAAGACTAGAGATCTCTTCAAGAAAATCAGAGACACCAAGGGAACATTTCATGCAAAGATGGGCTTGATAAAGGACAGAAATGGCCTGGACCTAACAGAGCAGAAGATATTAAGAAGAGGTGGCAAGAATACACAGAAGAGCTGTATGAAAAAGATCTTGATGACCAAGAAAATCACGATGATGTGATCACTCACCTAGAGCCAGACATCCTGGAATGTGAAGTCAAATGGTCCTTAGAAATTATCACTACGAACAAAGCTAGTGGAGGTGATGGAATTCCAGTGGAGCTCTTTCACATCCTGAAAGATAATGCTGTGAAAGTGCTGCACTCAATATGCCAGCAAATTTGGAAAACTCAGCTGTGGCCACAGGACTGGAAAAGGTCAGTTTTCGTTCCAATCCCAAAGAAAAGCAATGCCAAAGAATGCTCAAACTACTGCACAACTGCACTCATCTCACACACTAGTAAAGTAATGCTCAAAATTCTCCAAGCCATGCTTCAGCAATACATGAACTGTGATCTTCCAGATGTTCAAGCTGGTTTACAAAAGGCAGAGGAAACAGAGATCAATTTGCCAACATATGCTGGATCATCGAAAAAGCAAGAGAGTTCCAGAGAAACATTTATGCAGTATTGACTATGCCACAGCCTTTGACTGTGTAGATCACAATAAACTGGAAAATTCTGAGAGAGATGGGAATACCAGACCAGCTGACCTGCCTCTTGAGAAACCTGTATGCAGATCAGGAAGCAACAGTTAGAACTGGACTTGGAACAACAAACTGGTTCCAAATAAAGTAACGCTCAAAATTCTCCAAGCCAGGCTTCAGCAATAGGTGAACCGTGAACTCCCTGATGTTCAAGCTGGTTTTAGAAAAGGCAGAGGAACAAGAGATCAAATTGCCAACATTCTCTGGATCATCAGAAAAGCCAGAGAATTCCAGAAAAACATCTTAGTGCTTTATTGATTATGCCAAAGCCTTGACTATGTGGATCACAATAAGCTGTGGAAAATTCTGAAAGAGATGGGAATACCAAACCACCCAACCTGCCTCTTGAGAAATCTGTATGTAGGCCTGGAAGCAACAGTTAGAACTGGAAATGGAACAACAAACTGGTTCCAAATAGGAAAAGGAGTACGTCAAGGCTGTCTATTGTCACCCTGCTTATTTAACTTCTATGCAGAGTACATCATGAGAAACACTGGACTGGAAGAAACACAAGCTGGAATCAAGATTGCCGGGAGAAATATCAATAACCTCAGATATGCAGATGACACCAACCCATATGGCAGAAAGTGAAGAGGAACTAAAAAGCCTCTTGATGAAAGTAAAAGAGGAGAGTGAAAAAACTGGCTTAAAGCTCAACATTCAGAAAATGAAGATCATGGCATCCAGTCCCATCACTTCATGGGAAATAGATGGGGAAACAGTGGAAACAGTGTCAGACTTTATTTTGGGGGCTCCAAAATCACTACAGATGGTGATTGCAGCCATGAGATTAAAAGATGCTTACTCTTTGGAAGAAAAGTTATGACCAACGTAGATAGTATATTGAAAAGCAGAGACATCACTTTGCTGACTAAGATCCATCTAGTCAAGGCTATGGTTTCTCCTGCGGTCATGTATGGATTTGAGAGTTGCACTGTGAAGAAGGCTGAGTGCCAAAGAATTGATGCTTTTGAACTGTGGTGTTGGAGAAGACTCTTGAGAGTCCCTTGGACTGCAAGGAGATCCAACCAGTCCATTCTGAAGGAGATCAACCCTGGGATTTCTTTGGAAGGAATGATGCTATAGCTGAAACTACAGTACTTTGGCCACCTCATGCAAAGAGTTGACTCATTGGAAAAGACTCTGATGCTGGGAGGGATTGGGGGCAGGAGGAGAAGGGGATGACCGAGGATGAAATGGCTGGATGGCATCACGGACTCGATGGATATGAGTCTGAGTGAACTCCGGAGTTGGTGATGGACAGGGAGGCCTGGTGTGCTGCGATTCATTGGGTCACAAAGAGTCGGTCACGACTGAGCGACTGAACTGAACTGAGTGATAAAGAATCATAACATTGCCTTCAATTTCTATAAAATAGCTAATGGTGGGAGAATTTAAAAGATACATCTTTATTTCATGGTAATCTGTGGATCCAAGCTGATCTTCACTCATAGATCTTCTTTCATGGGCTATCAAAGATCTTCCTTATATAATTAATCCAGTTTGGATGTTTTAATGACTCAAGGCATTATTAATGTATCACAGTAAGGAAATTATGTTCAGATAAGAAGGAAAATGAATTCTGCCCCTCCTGGGGCTGTGTTGTCCAATCTGAAATCCCAGTAGGGGAGTTGGAAAATAGAGAGAAATAGAAATAAATAAACATGCAATAGCCAAGAAAGCTTTTCCTGTTTTTGAAACCAAGTCTCCAGCTGAAGTACCGTATGGGACAATGTCCAACATGATGTAAACTGCACAGCAAAAGAGAGACTTTGCCAGATAGGTGATGAGATCATACTGCCACTTGTTCCTGGCATTCAGGATTTCAAGAAGCTATTGTGTGCCCTCTTAGGGACACATGAGACAGATGAAAACCTCACTTAGTTGACGGAGGTCTGGTGTAGGCCTACGCGTGCTCTGCTGTCAGCAGAAGAGGGTTTCATGTCATCTCAAAAGATGAACAGATGCATTCATCTCAGCTGATGCCAGTATAGAGACCTCAAGCCGACATCTAGTGGCAAAGACCAGCCAAAAAAACAGTACTAGAACTACTCACGGAGAAGGACATGGCACCCCACACCAGTGCTCTTGCCTAGACAATCCCAGGGACGGGGGAGCCTGGTGGGCTGCAGTCCATGGGGTTGCTGAGTCAGACACGACTAAGCGGCTTCACTTTCACTTTCCACTTTCATGGATTGGAGAAGGAAATAGCAACCCACTCCAGTGTTCTTGCCTGAAGAATCCCAGGGACAGGGGAGCCTGGTGGGCTGCCGTCTATGGGGTCGCACAGAGTAGGTTACGACTGAAGCAACTTAGCAGCAGCAGCAGCATCAGGACTACCTACTCTTACCTTGTTACCAGGAAGGATGATCAGATTGTCCCTACTTCTGCTTGATTATGAGAAAATACAAAAATTTAGTTGGACTCAGAATGAACGGGAAAATCACTGAAGGAAACTTTTGAAAGTAGATAAAATCAAGATAAAATTAAGGAATATATCTAAATTTATGTTCTATTAAGTAGGCTGGGGACTTATAAGAAAGATTAAATGACTTCTAGAAAATAAACAAAATAAATAAGTTGACTTTGTATATCAGATTTGTGTGATTAAATTTTTTACCTTGGGTACATTATGATTTGTATAAGTTCAAGTTAAAGATTTTAAACAAAGGACTTTTTCTGTAAGCTTATAATACTTAAAAGATCACAAGGATAAGAGAGAGAAAGGAAGGTCTCAATTTCTCTTTCCTCTCCCCTTTGTTATTAATCTGTAGTTTATGAGTCAAGCACATGAAATGTCTCAAGTTTAAGACATAATCATAAAAAAGTAGAAAGTTCTTCTTTGTATGTGGTCAAAAGTTTAACAGGTCAAAGCAGATGAATTGACATTTGGAACATAAACTAAATTTTGCTATTATCCCAGGACACCACCTTGAATCTTTAAAGAGGCAGAAACTCAGTTTGCATATCGGCCCTTCTTCAGCTCAGCTGCTTCAGTTGTGTCCGACTCTCTGCGACCCCATGAAAGGTGACCAACCAGGCTTCTCTGTCCATGGGATTCTCCAAGCAAGATTACTGGAGTGGGTTGCCATGCCCTTCTCCAGGGGATCTTCTTGATCCAGGGATCAAACCCAGGTCTCTTATGTCTCTTTCATATGAAACATATTAATATGCTTGTGTTTAATCCCTAGGTTAGGAAGATCCTCTGGAAAAGGTAATGGCTACCCACTCCAGTATTCTTGCCTGGAAAATCTCATGGACAGAGGAGCCTGGAAATTACAGTCCATGGGGTCACAAAGAGTTGGACATGAATGAGCAACTAACATAAAATATTATCACTAACCGAACCTAAGAGGATCGTCTGCTCATCCCAACCTCATCTTGAATCTAATGGTTATTTCATTTTATTGTAAAAGCCTCCTACACAAAGTTTATCATTTTCCCTCAGTGATGTAAGACCTCTTTTTCTACAAAAGTACAAAAGACAGCACTTACTAAAATTGTACCAGTGAATCTTAGAGTCTGCTAAGCAATGCAGGAAATAATCCTAGAAACAAAAGCTGAATTTGAATTTTAAAATGTCCACATAGTTCAAGTAAACACAAAGATTACCTTACATATTATAGTAACATAACCAAAATGAGCTATCAGGACAAAATCATCTACTTAAATATTAGTGACCTGCTTATGAATAACAACAACTGCCCTGCACTTGTTAGGAAAAGGGTCTTGTGGAACTCAAAAGTAAGTGGAAAGGGGGTCAAAATTTAGATAAGAGCTTATCTCTGCAGCCATTTTTCCTCCTTTAGGAACACAGCCACCCACCTGACATACTTATAACTCAGCTGCTAAAATGCTGCATAGCGTCATCCAGTGAGATTCTCTCCTGAGACCGTTAAGGAGCTACTCTGCCGTAAGTCCATTCCTATATTTTATCATCCATTAGATGATGGAGGTAGACTTTAACCTAAGATTACTGTTTGAGTTAAGACTTGCAAAAACAGAAGGGGAGGTGCAAATGTCTCCACAAGCTATTGGAACCATAGTGCTGTGATTATGGGATTCAAACATCGCCATAGAGGAGTTCATTAGATGTTTGCTATTCCTTAACTTGTAATTACTGCAGTACAGAGCATACAGTGCAAGAAATAGAGCTCAATATTATATTGTCTTTGGGAAAGAATTCATGAAGGGAATGCCTATACAAACGTTTCAAGTAATAATAAAAAAAGAATAAACTGAAAAGAATTGAGTTATTTTCAAAGACACACAAAGAATAGTTGTGCCATTTACTAAAATCCAACTAGGAATCAAGAATCACTGAAACATATGAAATTCCCTGGCAGTCCTGTGGTGAGGACTCAGCTTTCTCTGCCAAGTTCCAGGTTCAGTCCCTGGCCAGGGAACTAAGCAAGGTCAAAAATAGGGGAAAAAATTATTCCAACATATTTTAATATTATTCACATTTTGTTGAAAACTTAGCTAATTAAAAGCTGCACATACGCAAAAGCAAAAAGTTTGTACAAGCTCGTAAGAACTACTTAAGGCCATGTTTTCTATTAATATCAATTATTCCTGAAGTAACAAAATACTAGCAAGCAAAAAGATAACCAATACATGCATAATTATTTTCCTATATGGAATATTTTCACTTCTGCTTTTACCATGAAATTTTAAAAAAAAATCCTCAAAATGCTCATATCTGTTTCCATAGTCCTTAAAATGGCATTCAAAAACTGAAATAAAAAGACCATAGTTCTGATACTATTGCATGAAAGAGTATGATAACAGAAAAACCAATGTATTTCATTTATCTAGAACTGAACTTAAGGTACAAAATTTTCTTATTCTACCTTAAACCTAGTATTACAAAGAATCTGTCTATAAACCAAATTCTGTCACATAGTCAGTAGTGGCTGGAGGCCAGTCATTCTTCTATAAATCAAAACTATATGAATTCTGTTTTGCTACTTATTTTCTTTACAGCTTTGAAATCTGATTTTAAAAACACAGAAGCAAACTATCATTCAGCATGACTGACTCTAGACTCATATCTTAACTTTTGAAGTGGATACTATTCACCCATAGACTCATAAGTCTACTACTTTTGATGGCTTTCCAATAAGAAAATAGAAGCCCCTTTGTGGCTCAGAAGGTAAAGAGTCTGCCTGCAATGCAGGAGACCTTGGTTTGATCTCAGGGTCAGGAAGATCCCCTGGAGTAGGAAATCGCAACCCACTCCAGTACTCTTGCATGGAAAATCCCATGGATAGAGGAGCTTAGCAGGTACAGTCCATGGGCTGTAAGAGCTGGACATGACTGACTTCAGGAGAAGGCAATGGCACCCCACTCCAGTCCTCTTGCCTGGAAAATCCCATGGATGGAGGAGCCTGGTGGGCTGCAGTCCATGGGGTGGCTAAGAGTTGGACACGACTGAGTGACTTCACTTTCACTTTTCACTATCATGCATTGGAGAAGGAAATGGCAACCCACTCCAGAGTTCTTGCCTGGAGAATCCCAGGGATGGGGGAGCCTGGCGGGCTGCTATCTATGGGGTCGCACAGAGTCAGACACGACTGAAGTGACTTAGCAGAGCAACTTCACTTTCACTTTCAGTAAGAAAATAGGAAGAACTTTCCATTTCGAGTCACTTGAAATGAAATTTTTAATCCTCCAACTGATAAATGGTCTCTCCTGACACAAATCTCACCCCACATAGGACATTAAACATTTTTTTTTCCTGATAGAAATATCTTTCTCTTCCAGGGAGTAATTTTGGTAACCTGGTTTTATTCAGTCCATGTTCCTACAAGAATAGGATTATTTGAACTCATTTTACATATTTGCAAGATTTAATATAACCATCATACACACAAGTATCAGATCACATCTTGCTTTTTCTCGCTGTCTGTTTTCAAGTGATCAATCATGTAACTTACAGAATAAATTTCAATTTGTATCAACAACAAAAGAGGTTAAATTCTGTCAGCTGTATAAAATCAATGAGGTTAACTAGGTCATAAAAAAATAAATGCTGAAGTGCACATTTCTCCATGTGCTTTACTACCAGGGACACTCTTTCTTGCTTTGCCTATTTTACTGCCATGTCTTCAGAAAATAAGTTATAAGTAATTTTGAAAGAAGAAAAAAAAAAGGAAAGAAAACTTGAAACCAAATCTGGCTTCTGCACACCAATACAGAATTAAATCTCAGAGACAGAGTTTTGAGTAAAGTAGAAAAAGAATAGTTCATTGCTTTGCCAGGCAAAGGAGTACACTGCGAGCTAAGGCCCTCAATACCTTGTGCCCTGGCCTGGAGGACTTTTACGGTAATGGTTGAATGAAGGTGTGATCAGCTGGTGGACGTTCTTCTGATGGGCTGGTGGAGAGGTAAGTGGGAGTTAGCATCAACAACCTTCAGGTCCAGACGGTCTGGGGTCTAGTGCTTGTGGGCAACATGTCATTAATTTTTCCCACCTAGTGAGGGTTTCCTATCTTTAAGAAGTTCAAAGATATTATTATATGCATCCCTTGAGGGGGAACAGGACCCTGGCCCAAGGCGGTACTATCTTTTCTGGACTCCTCCTCCACTGTCTCTGCATCCCTTCCCTTGCCTATTTAGCAACTGTTTGAAACTTCCCATCTTAAAGGAGATCAGTCCTGAATATTCACTGGAAGGACTGATGCTGAAGCTGAAACTACAATACTTTGGCCACTTGATGCAAAGAACAGACTCATTGGAAAAGACCCTGATGCTGGGGAAGATTGAAAGCAGGAGAAGAAGGGGAGGACAGAGGAGAGGCTGAGATGGTTGGATGGCATCACCCACTCAATAGACATGAGTTTGAGTGAGCTCCAGGAGTTGGTGATGGGCAGGGAGGCCTGGGTGTTGCAGGCCCTGGGGGTTGGAAAGAGTCGGACACGACTGAGTGAGTGAACTGAACTGAGCCTGCCCATTGGAACTCAGGGCAGGTCATGGAGGCTGAATGAAGCCTATTTCCTGTAACGAAGAGACGTGGGACACAGAAAGGCTTTTGTGCCCTGGAGCACCACAGGGTCCAGCTCCTTATTAAGCTCCACTGCCACCTGTAGAGTTTGCAGACATAGCAAAATGAGCTAAGTGGCAATACAATCGGATGCAAGGCAATGGAAATGCCTTTACTGGCATTCCTACACGTCTAGTAAAAAAAAAAGGCTGACAGTATCCTTACATTTTTCCATAATTAATTTGTACTCCAATTTCTATTCTCTGCAGAGCTCAAATAGTTCCAAATTAAGTGTAGAGGTAAACAGCTCTTTGAATACTAAATGGTTATTAAGGACATTACAGTATTTGGTCTTACTCTCATGCCATAAATGACTTGGAATTATAGAATTTTACAGTTGAGCATTACAGAAGAGTCACCTACTGTACAGAGGGAGCAAGTGACTGATCTTCGAGGCCAGCAAGAGCTGACATCTAAATAATCCGTAACTTTGAGCAAGAATTCTCTGTAAAACATTGATTTTTCAATCAAATAGCACTTATATCATACTGCATTTTTTCTCGTGTCTAGAGCTACTCTCTCCTTCGATTACGTTTTTCTCTCAAATGCTAACATGGCCACAGTTGCCCATGGACCAGCCTCATGGCCTTTCTTTTCCCAGCTGCCTGTATAGTTAGTTGTGTTGATATGCAGTTCTGTTTGTAATTCTAGCCAATGGGTGAGAAACTGGGGTTGAGCGGGGAGGATGGAGGAAAGGGATAGTTAGAGTTTGAGATGGACATGTATACCATGTATTTAAACTGGACAACCCACAAGGATCGACTGCAGACACAGGAAACACTGCTCAGTGTCCTGACAGGCTGGATGGGAAGGAGTTTGGGGGAGAATGGATGCATGTGCGTGTCCGGCTGAGTCCCTTCACTCTTCATCGGAAATTATCACAACGATTTGAATCGGCTATCTAGCCCATTTGGTGAAGCATCTGCCTGCGAGGCAGGAGATACGGGTTTGATCCTCGGGTCAGGAAGATCTCCTGGAGAAAGAAATGGCAACCCACTCCAGTATTCTTGCCTGGGAAATCCCATGGACAGAGGAGCCTGACAGGCTACAGTCCATCGGGTCACAAGAGTCGGACATGACTTAGCAACGAAATCATCATACTGCAATACAAAATAAAAAGTTTAGAAGAGAGCTGCCCTAGGGAGTCACACCCAACTTCCTCCAGAGTTTGCATGAACCAGGAATAATTATGTTATACTTCTGTGGTTTATTGATTAAACTAATACTGCAGCACGGCTTGGACCATCCTGACCAGTCCATTACACAGGTTCACCTCTGCCTTTCTGCTTCCTGAGGCTGTCTTCTGCGCTCTACGTCCCCTTTACCGTCAGACTGGCCCCTAGTGTAGATCTCCTTACTGTTTTCCCTGTGTAAGCAACATGTTCCATATTTTGGATATGTAATAAACGTGCGAGTAAACTCAGATGAAAACATGGTATACATAACATTGTGGGTGACCCAATATCGTTCTCTCCTCTCCTTGATGGAACTCTGGTCACAATAAGCATCTCTAACTGTACAGAAGATGTACCCCCTAAACATTATCTGATGTGTTTGTTAGTTCTGTACACTCTCTCGATGACATTCACATGCCCGGTAGGCTGAGAAGAGTTTCCCAGATGGTGCTAGTTGTAAAGAACCCATCTGCTAAATGTAGGAGACCTAGGAGACTCAAGTTTGATCCCTGGATTGGGAAGATCCCCTAGAGGAGGGCACAGCAACTCACTCCGGTATTCTTGCCTGCTGCTGCTGCTGCTAAGTTGCTTCAGTCGTGTCCAACTCTGTGCAGTCCCGTAGATGGCAGCCCACATGGCTCCCCCGTCCCTGAGATTCTCCAGGCAAGAACACTGGAGTGGGTTGCCAGTTCCTTCTCCAATGCATGAAAGTGAAAAGTGAAAGTGAAGTCGCTCAGTCGGGTCCGGCTCTCAGCCTAGAGAATTCCAAAGACAGAGGAGCCTGGTGAGCTACAGTCTCAAAGAGTATCAGGCACGACTGAAGTGACTTAGCGTGCAGGCATGCAGAGTAAGAAAGAGTTTTACTCTAAGATCATTGCAAGGCTAAGGTCATTTCATGTCTGAGGTCATTTTGATTAAAAAAATTAACCTATCTGTGTTCATATTTGTACTGAAGAAATGTTTTTTGCTAATTTTCAAATCTCTACAGCCTCCCACTTTGCATTCCCACCGTCATAAAGCTGCTAACACTCCTCTGATTTTGATTTGTTTAAAGGAAGAAAGGGGTGAAGAGTTCAAGCCGTCATTTTTATATGCCACAAATAAAATCACTCTGCTTCTTTTGCGGCACATGCAGAAGTACGCAAAGCCCCTCGGATTCCTGACAGAGCTGTCATTGTTTACCACGAGTTCTGTCATAGCTGTGTGCCTTGTCATTCTATGCAGCGGGGCATGCGCTGGCATCCTGCCCGGCGCTGATCTGCAGATGAGAAGCCTCTGTCTCACTTCCCAGGGTAATTCCTGGGGAAGTGTGCTCCCTAGTGTTAGCAGAGGCTTAATGGCTGGAGGGTTCCAGCTGACCACACAGAGAGGAGCTGGGTGTCCTTTCTCAGCCCTCTCCAGGCACACTTTGTGCGGTTGTCAGACTATCCTTCTAACCAGTCACGCTGCAGATGTGACATTCCACTGCAGCAAAAGATACAAGCAGAATTTGTATATATCTGCCAGAAATCATCCGAATGCTAGACGTTCTGGTGATTTTCAAGTAGGTTGACATCTTTGTGGAAAACACTTTTGAGTTATTACATTTATGAGGCCCAGATACAAATTCCAATTTACTTTCCTCCTTCCTTACCTGCTTGAAAATTGCATCCCAGTGTGGAAGTAAGAAACAAAAAAATTGTCTTTTCTGTTTATGGTTTTGTATAAAATCAGTGTTTCTCTTTTGTTGAATTGCAAATTTAGGTAAACAATTTATGTTACCTGAAAATGAAAAGAACAATAATTGATTCAAAGAAATGAGTCACTAAGAGGCAAAATTAAATTATCCTTCCCACTATTTTTCTTATTAAAAGCTATTCAATTTAAAACATTTTCATCGAAAGGTTTATTTTGCTGGAAAAGTTGCAGATTATAGCTCCTAGAAATAAATTTTTAATTTATTTTTCTTTAGTGAAAAAAAGTCTACCCTAAAGTTTTGAATGGTATTCAATATTATTTTTAACAAAGATGCTGGAGTTATTTATTTTTCCATCCACCTGTATATATGCATTTTGCTTAGGGCGTTGTTTGATGATATAGATCCCACTTAACAGCTCAAAATTTACTTCTACACTTCCACCTTATGTTGTGAAAAACACAAATTAGGTATTTGAGAAACCTAACTTAAATTACGGAGAAGGCAATGGCACCACACTCCCGTACTCTTGCCTGGAAAATCCCATGGGAAGAGGAGCCTGGAAGGCTGCAGTCCATGACGTCGCTGGGAGTCCGACACAACTGAGCGACTTTACTTTCACTTTTCACTTTCATGCATTGGAGAAGGAAATGGCAACCCACCCAGTGTTCTTGCCTGGAGAACCCCAGGGATGGGGGAGCCTGGTGGGCTGCTGTCTATGGGGTTACACAGAGTCGAACACGACTGAAGTGACTTAGCAGCAGCAGCAGCAGCAGCAGCAGCAACTTAAATTAGATTTTTAAAAAATAAAGCCAAAACAAAAGTAAAACTTAAAACAACCTTAATAAATAGGCTAAATATTTTTTAAGTTGTAGACACTAGATTGTAATGTATTTTAGTGATTTGATAGTCATCTTTTTAAAAGTTGGGGTAATAAGTGTCACTATTCTTCAAGGTTCTTTAGCAAATATGTTTCTCCCAGGACATGCATCATAACTTCATTTTGGATTCATAAAAGAAGTTGTGATGACAAAAACTGATACATGAAAGTTAGCAACATTTTCACTGTTATAAAATGAAGGCAAAGATGGTCTGTGCCAGGTTATGTAAATGTTTCCTAGGCATCTGATATAATAATTCTTACTAACCTCCCCCAAAACTGAAAGTGTTAAATATCAAGAATACTCTAATATTTTATAAAATCATGTGCTAAAAAATATAGAAATAGGGAAAACATTGAAACAATAAATTCCACTGACTCCCTATAACTAATTCTATTTTTTTCAAGGACCCTGGAAAAAAGACATGGTCAAATAAATATATGTGGAACTTCCTACATTTAAGACTGCAAAAATTACTATTATTTACTTGTTAAGTATTAGAAAGGGCTATGACAGGAATGCCTACAATTTCTATCTTTAGCTTTTAGGGTGATTTATGTCTTTATTTATATAGGTTCTCCAGTCTTCAGAGTTTGCAATACCCTCTCCACACATGTTAAACAACCTGTACAGGATATTGTGTTATACAATCTGTACACAAAACTGTGTTTATCACAATACAACAGTGTGAATATGTATTAGATAAAATAGTCTAATATTAAGATCAATAAAATTACCATGATGCTTTAGAATGTATCAAAATGAAGCAATTTTTTCGTGTAGAACTTTGTTAGATGTTTATCTGTGTACAAGTTACTGATTTAAGCTTACTTTCAGCCATAGTTCTCAGTTCTAGGGATCTGTCATTTCTAAGTTCAGACTTAAAATAAGAGAAACTTATATTGAACTTAGAAATGACAGATCCCTAGAACTGAGAACTATGGCTGAAAGTAAGCTTAAATCAGTAACTTGTACACAGATAAACATCTAACAAAGTTCTACACGAAAAAATTGCTTCATTTTGATACAATTTTTTCGTGTAGAACTTTGTTAGATGTTTATCTGTGTACAAGTTACTGATTTAAGCTTACTTTCAGCCATAGTTCTCAGTTCTAGGGATCTGTCATTTCTAAGTTCAGACTTAAAATAAGAGAAACTTATAAAAAATACTTTAGAGAATACAATGTCTGACCATTTCAAAAATGAAACCAAATATATCATCTACATCCAATGTCTGGCCCCTGCCTCTCCCCATCCTCCACAAGGTTGCATTAGTGAGTTCACAATGAAAGTAGAGAATACTTAAAATTCATACTTAATAAAATTAATCCTTTTTTCCTAAATGTGTACTTCTTATATAATCATATATACCTACCTTGAGTTTTTTGTTATCTTTTTCAGGGAAAGAGAAGATGGAGGGGCTAGATGAGGCTAGGGGGACAAAGAGGTGTAAACTATTAGGTATAAAGTAATCTATGAAGATATATTGAATAACATGAGAGAGATAGTCAGTATTTTACAATAACTATAAATGGAGTACATAACCTTTAAATACTATGAATCATTATATTGAACACCTGTAACATAAAATATTGTGCATCAACAGTACTTCAATAAATATGGACATAGATAAAAAATTAATAAAACCAAAAACCAAAAAAAAGTCAGTAAAATGTGGTAGGTTGAGGGACTTGAGAGGATAAATACATAACAATCGTGTTTCTCAATTAGAGATAATACCAGGAGTTAGACAGATGGAGATTAAACATTCCTCTTGTTACCTGAAAACATCTGTACTGGAGAAGGTGAATTTTCTAATACTCACTCAAACACTGGGTACTCTCCTCCAACCTGACATGGCAGAAAAGCAGCGAATGAGTGCCCTCTGAGTGAATGGCCATGCCAAAGCAATCAAGACAGGAGCCGCCCAACCAGGGAGGCAAGCCTTGCCTCTAACTCATCAATGAGATATTTATGTCGCGTCTTTCCCAAGACGAGAAGCAAAACGAGGAGCAGCAGACGAAGCCAGAGATGCTATTGCTATTATAAAATCTCCCTCCTTATTACAGGAAAGAAGCCTGGCTTCTCTCCATCCTGAAAAACAAGAACTAACATTCCCAAGCTGAGATCTGAAATCACTTGGATTTCTTGAACCCCCTGAGTCTTTTAAAGCTGGCCACAAACTTTTTTTCTTGTAAAAAAATTCCATAAATATTCTTGGAAATTATTTTAAATCCATGACAAACAAATCCAGAGATAACGTCTACTTGCCAAACATACTGTTCTGAGGCAAATTAATCACTTGAATCTCAGAGTTTTTCTGGATCGATGTGTGTTAGCCATGCAGTTGTATCCAACTCTTTGGGACCCCATGGACTGTAGCCTGCCAGGCTCTTCTGTCAATGGAAATCTCTAGGCAAGAATACTTGAGTGGGTTGCCATTTCCTCCTTCAGGGGATCTTCCCAATCGAGAGATTGAACTCTGTTTTCCTATATTGCAGGCAGATTCTTAACTGTCTGAGCCACCAGGGAAGCCTCATTGGATCTGATAATTTCACTAAATCCCAGAAAAATTCAAATGACATATTGTGAGAGTCAAACAATTTTTTCTTTTCTTTTTTTTCTCTTTTTGCTTTTCAACTCTATCTTTTAAAATATGCAGTATTTGATATTTAGGTTAATATTTTCCCAAGAAATGTAATGAAACTATTATTTTCATTTGCATAAAGTATCTAGAATCCCATATGAAAACATTGTATGGTTTCCTTTTTTTCAATCTAATATTTCAAATGCATTACAATTTAGCTGAAGATATTAAATAACATTAAAATCTGCATAGTAACATCAAAATCATGTCTGGATTTTCATTTTACATTCACGTGATACCATGGAAGACTTTTGTCAAAAGTGTCTCTTTCCTGTTTCAGAAAGAGAGCTCTTGAAATTAGAAATAGTCTATGCTTACTGACATGGATCAATTAGCTGCAGCTGTAAGGAAAAGACAGGGCGTGGATCATGAGCAAGGCGAAACATGTCACTTTCCAAATTTTAAATGATACAAAACCAGGAGGAATAAGCAATATAACAGTTGATGACAAGACTGAGATTCAGGTTGTCTCAAAAGACTGGAATGCTGGATGAACACCAAGAATATGAAATCTGATCAGATGAATCTCAAGCTATGCCTTGGGTTTAAAATAAGAGAAAAATAAATGCAAAGTAGTGGAGAGTGCAGACAGTAGTGCATGGTTATCAAATCTGACTTGGCCATGACTCAGTAATCACCAGCAGAGCCAAGAGGCCAGCAAAAACAAAAGCATATGCTGCGTTCGAAGAAGCTGAGCGTACACAAAACTGTGGGCAGCGCTGACTTCACTTTGGGATGCTCTGTATACGTATCTGAAATACTAGGCTTCTTATGTGAAAAGGAAATTGATGAGTAAAACTAGAATTTTTATGGTAAAACAACTGAAAGCATTAGATTGTTAACTTGGAAAAAAGACTAATTTTGAAGACAAAAAGCATGATGACTAATTTCAAGTGGTTAATGGCTTCTCTGCAGAAGCACAAAGAGCTACCTTTGTTCTAATACTTCATAGAACAGGACTGAAAATTAATAACCAAGAGAGAATACATTTCAGGGCTTTGTTGTTGTTGCTGTTTAGTCACTGAGTCGTGTCGGACTCTTTGTGACCCTCTTTTCCCTCTGTCTGTGGGATTTCCCAGGCAAGAATACTTACTGGAGGGGATTGCCATTTCCTTCTCCAGGAGATCTTCCTGACCCAGGGATCCAATCTGTGTCTCCTACATTGGCAAGTGGATTCCTTACCACTGAGCCACCAGGGAAACCCCATTTCAGTACTTATTACATAGTAAATGCACAATTGAAATGTTCAATGAGCTAATGATGAAAGAATTTTATCATACTTTTGTCTATGAAACAATGAAATAGGCTACCTAATAAGACAGTTAAAGAGGGCCCTCAAGTATAAGACAATTAATGTTTCAAATTTTGTCAATTTGGTCAATGAGTTATTGCTATGCCTTTCCATACTTCCTCTAATTTTATGCATTTCTATAATCATTTCATTTTTCGTGATAAAATAACTATAAATCCATGTTGGTTTCCATTTCTTGAAGAATCTTAGGAGGCGTGCTTAAAACGGAGAAAATAAGTAATTCTCCAATAAAAGTTTCTTAGTGACAATTTTACAATAGCCGTGAATGACTAATTGGAAATCTAGTCATCTTTATCATAAATATTCACAGGCAAGAGAACAAAATGTGCCCAATACATTTATGCCTCTGCAGTGGGAGAATATATTTCATGTGAAAGGTTTCTGGTTTTGTGTGTTTGACTGTCTGTAAGGGAGACATCATTAAAATGTCTGACCAGTGTTCATCTCAGCTCATCAGTACAGCTCACCAAAGTCTCACTGGCTGTGTATCTCAAAAATTTGACTTCTTTTTCCTGATCTAATGTTCTTAGACTTGCCTGGTAGCTCAAATGATTAAGAATCCACCTGCAGTGCAGGAGACCGGGTTCCATCCCTGGGTCAGGAAGATCCCCTAGAGAAGGGAATGGTAATGCACTTCAGTAGTCTTGCCTTGAGAATCCTATGGACAGAGGAGCCTGATGGGCTGCAAGTCTATGGGGTCACAAAGGGTCAGACATGACTGAAGCAACTGCATATGCAGTGTTCTTGTAGTACAGAAGTTATGAGACCAAATATCTTCTTCTCTCTTCATGGAGGAATTACTTCTCTCCACTTTTGCTAAAAAATGCACACAGATATCAGCAAGAGAACAAGAGGTTAAAGTTAGAAAGACAAAGAATATGTGTATAAATCTGGGGTAAAATTCTTTACATTTTTTTCACCAACAGTCAACTGTGCATAATGGATTAGACTATCTCTGCCATGGTCCTAATTGGCTGTTAAAATGGCTTAGACCATTGATTTCAGTTTGTGCTAAGTTTGATTTTTTTTTTTTTTTTGGACTTCTTGAAATTGCCCAAGGTGAAAAGGGCTCAGGTATACATAATTTATGAATTGATTATCATATTATCCAGATAAACGTATCTGGCCTCCAGGCTATTTGGGTGTTACCATATCAAGTGCACCTCATTTAAATTCATCAACTTTCTCTCTCTAGGTGCACGGTTTGCCATCTTGCATGAAATACTTTATAGTAAATAAAAATAAAATAAAAGAAGTAAAGTGAAAAAATCAGAATATGCTAAATTTCATGTTGAAGTACTTTTGCTTCACTTTTTGTATTATAAAAACAAACATTTTTGATAAGTGATTAAAATATATTGATGCCCTCTCTAAAATAAAATTAATTATAAGCTTAATGATTATTTTAATCTGATCAGTGTTTTCCTATGTAAAAATAAGAAATAACACAAAAGAGACAATATATTTATAGTAAGAAATAGACATAAAATTAACACTAAAATTTTTTGCTTTGGGGAAGATTCAGTATGAAATGAAATCTAATCCCAATTGGGGAGAGAGAAGAATCACTTTTTATTCTCTTTCCAACTTTTTCCTGAGACAGTGCTTATGCAAATATTTTGTTGGACTCTCCTGAATGTCAAAAGAAAACTCTTGGAAATAGGAAGTCGTTATATTGTCATATGCTTCTGAAGGCTGACATCAGCAAGTGCTTTTTAAAGTACAGAAAAGCAGCATTCATCATTGCTACAACGAATGACTGATAAAAGAATTTTGATTTACCTAAAGATTTCATGTTCCCCTCATTTTTAATCATTTTTGGTAGATCTCATCATTCTATTCATAAAATTAACATCTAAAGTCTACATAATGCAAAGTCCATTAATATTAGGAAAGGAAAATTATGGCTATGAGGTCTGGGTGGAGGATTTTTTAGAAGGAGGTGAGGTGAAGTCACTCAGTTGTGTCCAACTCTTTGCGACCCCGTAGACTGTAACCTACAAGGCTTCTCTGTCCATGGGATTCTCCAGGCAAGAATACTGGAGTGGATTGCCATTTCCTTCTCCAGGGGATCTTCCCAATCCAGGGATCGAACCTGGGTCTTCCGCATTGGAGGCAGAAGCTTTAACTTCTGAGCCACCAGGGAAGCCGAGAGAAGCATATATTTACAGGAGGATTTCATAAAAAATGTAATCACCTGTGCTATTCTTTGTATTAAAGTGGTCTCTGTGGCTGTCATCTATAGGTAGTAATTACCTACCTTCCTCCTTTCTAAATGAACCCTATTTTTGTTCTAAATGACAGTGTGTCTGGTCAACACGACACATCTCCTCCCAGACTTGCTTAAGGCCAAGGATAATTACGTGACCCAGTTTGGGCCAGAGGGATGTAAGTGCAACTTAACCAAAGTGGGGTTACTGTAACATAATGCTTATTGAGTAAAACTAATTCAGTGGATATATGCCTTTAGTTTTTGTCCTTTTCCTTTTTTTTTTCCTACCTGTAATGCCAACAGAAAACTGGAGATGAGGTGGCCAGTGGCAAAGATGAAGACAAAATAGCCATAAATATCCATAGAGGAGATGCCAGAGGTAGAAATGAGAAGACCCCTCAGGCCCCAAGTGACCTCCGTGTGAACGTTCCTTGTATGTCTTGGTATCCAGTGAGATGGTGAAAACCACTGTCTCATTAGAACATGCTCCCTCAAGATTTTAGATTTTCTGAGCAACAATAATTAGGCTATTTTAATAATTTTTCTTTTGATACGAATACAGTTCTTAGATAATTTGAGCCTTGGTAAGAATAATGTGTTTCAGGTGGTGAGAATTCTCAGCAAAGAATTGAGAAGTGCTGTAAAATAATACTACTGCTTCAGAAATAATAAAATTTGACTTGGAGATGTATATGAAATATGGAAAAATTTACAGTTGCTGCCTAGAGTGTTCAAAGTGTGAAGATTATTGGAGAACATACTAAATATCATGACGAACCCAAGGAATGAAAAAAAGTTAAGACAAGAAAAAGGAAGTGAAAAGCTATTAGAAAAAAAAACACATGAACTTACTCATATAAGAAAGTTTTGTTGTATTTTTTTAGTTGTACCAATAAATTTCAAGTCATATAGTACAAGGGCCATGTGTGTATTAATAGCAAGCCTAGGGTAAGCTATATTTAAAACTTATTTATTTATGAATAAACTTATTCACTTCATCAAGTTTCCATTCACAAATACTGAACATTTATTAACTGTCATGGACTGTTATAGGCCCTACATATATGAAAGGAAACCATATAAGCAATATTCATGTCTTCATTGAACACGTATTACAACAAAATTAAGTGAAAGCAAATGTTATGGTGACTTGGATAGGCTCACTTAGATAGGTCGATCAGGAAACCTTTCTCTAAGGAGGTGACTTTTTAAAGCAGACATTGGTTGGCCAAAAAGTTCATTTGAGTTTCTATACAAGATGTGATGGAAAAACCCAAATGGACTTGTTGACCAACTAAAAATATTAGAATAGGTTTATCTAAATTAGATGGCATATTTCATAGATACGAAGACATATAATGTTGTATATACATAATTTCCATTGTGTGTATGTTTCTCTGTGTGTGTCTGTCAATATATATATACATATATATATATATGTCATCAGAAACGTGAAAAACAACAAATTCCTGTTTCAGACCCTTATTCTTGGATAATTAATTGGCCATCTCAACCACAAATGTTGCCTACAGACTCAGGCAGGAGGTAGATAGTCCCCTCATTCCCCCAGGGTAAAGGAACTAGAGATTCATTCTCTATTGATCAAAGTTCCAAGACAAGAAAACCAGGGCAATTAAGAGAGGAGATTGGGCGCTGCTCAGACCACATAATTCTCATTCTCGAAGTCAGGGGCCTCCCTGACCACACAAGCACAGAAAAGGCTCTTCAGAGGCCAAAGGGGGAGCAATGTCCATGGATAATCTACCCAGAAGACTTTCTGGTAAAATCCATCTTGGCCAACAAGCACAAGCGCACACCTGAGAGGATCCTGACATATATCAGACATGGGTTGTGAGCCAGGCAAATCAAAATGACTGTCCAAATGAAAACCAGAAGAAACGTCCCATGTAAGTGATTTAAACCACCCTGCAGGCGCGACTCGGAGACTCTCCCTCTGAGTCTGTCCAGGTGTCTCTCCACATGTATTATACTCTTTTTCCTCAATAAATACTTGCTTCACTACTTTCTGTCTTTGTAGAAATTCTTTTCTGCAAAGCCAAAGGCCAGGGCCCTTGCCACTGACCACTGGACAAGTTCCTAGGATCTGGTGTTTTCACTGCAGTGACCCAGCCCGATCTCTGGTTGGAAACCCCAGCCTGACTCCAAGCCATTGCGGGCTGAGGCCACTTGAGATCAACTCTATGGCAAGCAATGTGAGATATCAATATTTTTTAAAAATGGAAAAAAGCAGCTTCTACCCTCGAGTGTTTCACAACCCAGAGGGGGAGAAAAGCAAGTAACAACGGTAAAAATGCATATATTTAAATGTCAGTCACTCAGTCATGTCCAGCTCTTTGCCTCCCCATGGATGTAGCCCATGAGGGTCTTCCATCCATGGGAATTCCCAGGCAAGAACACAGGAACGGTTTGTCATTTCCTTCTCCAAGGAAACTTTCTGACATAGGGGTCAAACCCAGGTTTCCTGAACTTCAGGCAGATTCTTAACCATTTGAGCCACAAAAGCCACTTAGTAAGAAGACTGTCTTTTATTAAGCTAAATATCTTGATCAGTCATTTTGCTTGGCTTTAATTGAAGCGCTATGTGACAGACTTAATCTGTCATGAGGAATAAAATAAAAATAAATCTGGAGTTTCACTGGGAATCCAGAGGCATGGGATGAAGTAAGTGATACTGGCAGAAGAAGAACAAGGACCCCGGAAAGTGATGTGGTCCCCAACTTTGGAAATGGACAAGAGAGTCCTTCTGGACAAAGACGAAAGCCTTCAACTTGAAGGTTTAACAGATATATAGTCAGTTCATGTCATTCTACATCCTATTACACAGCTGCTTAACACATTTCATTGGAATTGCCCTTTAGCCATTTCATCTATATTTATACAGATATAGATGTGGATCTTTTTCAATGCATATTCATTTTCTCTCTAGCACAGTGGTCATCTAATTTAAATGGCTAACAAAATATGAATACATATCATAAGTATATGGAAAGAGAACTCTTCCACTACTCTTTGGTTTCTCCTACTGTATTCATAATTAATTTACAATAACAGGGCATTATATTATTAGTTTAAAAACTGCTAAGCCCATAAACGAAGTAAACAGAAGATAAAATACATCATTGAAATTAAGTGCTCTGACTGGAGGAAACTTTTCTAAACCACGGTACACTTTACCTACCTTTATGTAAAACCATTTGCCTTGAAATTCTTCGTTAATTTCTTTATCCCCATTGTTGTGTCATTATTAATCCTATAATGAACATGAACGTGTTGTTTGCTCAGTAGTGATTGACTCTCTGTGACCCCATGGACTGTAGCCCACCAGACTTCTCTGTCCATGGAATTCTCCAGGCAAGAATACTGCAGTGGGTTGTCATGCCCTTCTCAGGGGATCTTCCTGACCGAAGGATTGAACCAGGGTCTCCCGCATCGTAGGCAAATTCTTCACCATCTGAGCCATCAGCAGCAGTATTAATCCTCTTTAGATCCTCTTTTGTTCTTACTTTGTTTTATTTTCTAACCAACATAAATGCTAAACAGTGACGAGGTCCTTTCTAAGCACCAGAATTTTCTGAGAGCTGAGCGAATGCATTTCCTTTGTCCCTTCTTGCCTCTGCAGCATCACGTGACAACAACCTGCCCCGGAAAAGATTTTCATTTGTTCTTCTTGTTGCTAAGCCCTATCAAGCAGTTAGTAACAATAATGATTGTGGTACATACTATTTAGAGAATGCTTGCTATTGCACTGTCTAAATGAATCTAACCACAAAAGATGTAAGAAACATCTTTACTTAGATGAGGAAACTGTCAGAAAAAATCACACTCAAGTTTATACAGTTCTTGCAAATACCATATAATTAGTATTGTGATTTCTGCATAAGTGGCAGCTAAAAACATTTCATGAAATAAAAAGAAATAAATATATGAATGCACATAATTATGACGTCAGTGCAAAACCTACTGGAGGAGTGGCTTGTAGAAACCAACAAAACTCTTTCCAGTAACTAAAGGAGATATAGATGCTGGCTACAAGCTACAGTATGACCAGGAGACTTCACCATATGGAAACATTTATTGAAAAAGACCCTAAGAAAACCAGGCATTTCCATTGACAAGAGAGAGAGGGAAAGCGACCCTCAGTTCCACTGTCTTTAATGTGGTAGAACTTTCACTTTTCAAAGGGTTGCCTCATCAATGTAAACTTTAAAATATTTAATATTACTAGTACATATCTTTTTATGCAATTTATTTCAGAGATAATTATTTTCATAATGCTAATCTTGGCAAATTGCTGATCCAGTTGGTGGCTCCAGTATTTTAAGTGTTTAGAATTCTTTGTAGGTGTGTATACATTTTGAATTTTGCATAAACTCATCAATAGAAGCCTGAAGGTTGATATCTGCATGTTAACTGCAACGAAAAGGTTTAATTTTGAGATTATAAAGATAATGCTGCTGTATCATTTTAATACTATATAGACAATATTGTAAAAACAAGAGGAAGCTGAATGCTCTAGCGTAATCTTCAGCAGTAACTCGAGTGATTTCTAAGTGACCATAAGTCAGAGGGTTCATTTTTATACTTCCTCTCTCTCATCTTTAAACATATTTTGTTAGGCAGGATCTCCCAAATAACTATCCCTCTTATTTCACTTGTTTCATCTGCATTCTTAAGAAACGATAGATAAATAAATAAAGGAAACAAACCAAAGATACCCCAAAGTGAAACTCTGGCAGTAAAAGCAGGATCTCAAAAGTATTCAATTTGTGAAACTTTACAATTTCAAAAAAAAAAAATGGTTAACAATTATTGCATACTTTACAGCATCTTAGGATTGGGGGATATTCCAAAAACCCTATTATAATTCCTAATTCTTCGGTTAAAATCTTCTCAAAGCTATTCTTAAACAATTCCAGATTTGAGGATCCATCATCCATGTTTTGAGAAAGTTAATTATCATTACCTCTGAAGTGAATGGCAAAGTGAGATGTGTGCATGAGTAAAATGAATGCCATTTTCTCCTTTTGTGCAATAGCAGGCATTGGTTTGGGGGACCCTACACCCATTTCTCCCTTTGTTCACCAAAGATTTCCTGATTTCAAAATATCTACCCTTTTGGTATACGTAGCACTTTTAAAATTGAATGATTCAAGTCATATCTCCTAATTCAGCCCAATTAGAGTAAGCAGAAATCTTCTGTGGACTTCTGGAAAAGTTTGAGCTTGCTTTTCTATCAACACTTCCATAAGCAGCCCTGCCTCACTCCTACTAAATGGTACCTTTTATAGATATGTGATCTGATAGTACTTTAGACATCAGGCTACTGGTTGGAAAGATCAGGCTTCAGAAAGAAAGTTTATCCTGGAAAACCAGGCCAATTCCTGCTCGTTTCTGCAGTAGTAAACAGCAGGTCATAGAAATATAAATTCCATTTTCTTCAATCCAGTTTCATTTGGGAAAAGCAAATAGAATCTAATATGTTGCTGAAAAAAAAATTTAAAGCATGCAAAAAAAAATGTGACACACTATAGGGCTCATTCTAGTTACATAAAGTCAAGGTCAAATTCCCTATGACACATGAAAGAACACAGTTCTGACACTTTTTCATGTTCTGAAAACATGCTCCTTTTATTTACAACTAAGCACAAGATTTATTTGTTTAGTTCATTGAACATCCAATTGAGTTGAAAGATCCCTGGCATTAGTTTACCTAATAATTTTCAACTCTGACTCATTCATATTATCTGTCTGAGACTCCCAACAGAATCAGTATTCCAGTCTTATTTCTTTGTTGAGGAAAAAGTAAATACATTTGAAGTATTTTGAAAATGAGCAAACACATTAAATGGGGTTTTCCAGGTAGTTCAGTCATGTAGAATCCATCTGCCAGTGCAGGAGACTGTGATTCCTGGGTCAGATGATCCTCTGGAGAAGGTAATGGCAACCCACTCCGGTATTCTTGCCTGGGAAATCCCATGGACAGAGGAACCTGGAGGGCTATAGTCCATGGGTTCACAAAGAGCTGAACAATACTGAGCAATTGTGCAAATACTTTAAATAGATAAAAAGGGAGTACTGTGAAAATTGGACTTTGGGCTCTTTAATTCAGCAGGTGTCCAGAATTAAATGAGCATGTGGACATCAGTAGGTAAATTTATAAAACTCACTATTAACTCACTGAGGGCAAAGGGGGCTATATTTGTTTACATCTCAGTATTTCCTTAATGTCTCTGATTTTCCCTAAAATTTAAAAGGCACTTAAGATGCATTTGCGTAATGAATAAATGATTTTCCAAAACCCCAATTAAAAAATTTAATGTGCTTCATCAATACTAAGATAGCTTTCATTTTAATAGAGAGCAATTGAAAACTGAGAATTCAGTAGGGTTGTTCCATTTGGATTGTTACGATGTTGCAATGACAATATCAGAGATGTTTCTAAAATAAAAGTGCCATCAGTTCTGCTCAGGACCCAACTATTTGGTTAAGCCTTTCGATTATTTGGACTAAAACCATTTTATTAAATAAGTTGGACTGAGCACAATGTGAATTAAAACCTCTGTTTTTCCCTTCCTCCTCATGCCCTCACATCTCATTCAGGGCACCCGTCTTTACACTCCGCTCATCCAGCTCTCTGACGGGGTAGGTAAGTCTACAGTCACTCTGAAAAAGCTGCAACTGCTCGCCTTCCTCTCAAACATGAAAGCATCCTCGTCTCATTCATTCATCTTGATTTGGGAAGTTATTTATTCTTGAAACTTACGGCTCTTAATCTGCACAGGCTGCTTGAGACGGCAGCTGCCACTGGAAAAGCAGCACGTGAGCGGTTGTTTTCATTTGTCTCCTCCTCACCCCACGCTTCCTGTTCCTGACCTCTTCCTGCGAGAGACCAGAGCAGAGATGCGAAGCCGAGGAGTACCTGAGCAGCGCTCCTGCACCGCCCGGGGCGGTGGGGGGTGAGACTGACTCCTAGCTTCCGGGGGAGTTTGGGCGTGTTACTTGGTCGTCTCCCCCTGGAAGTGTTGAAGTTGGCACCAGCATGTTGGCTTGGTACGTGGCTCTCTAGATCCCCCACTACAAAGAAAAACACCCCCAAATCTAAATAACAGCCCTCATAATCAATTGATCCTCAAATCCCTCCTTTTATCTCATTGCATATCTAATCGGTCAGAAAGTCCTGCAATCTCTAAGCCTTATGATCTGTAATATCCCAACTCTTCACTGGTTTACTTTATTCCTAAAGTATACTTCCGTCTAATATTAATAGTGCAGAGCCAGATTTATTTCAATCTCCTACAGTAATATTTTTATCCTTATTATCTGAACCTTTTCATATCTTTATATGTATCTGACTCCCTACTAAGCTGTCTAGATTTTATGTTGATTCAGTATGGCTATTTAGGTCTTGGAAAGTATTTTTCTTCTAATATGATGATGAGTGTATTAGAATTTTGAAAAAATGATATTATTTTGCATTTTCTGCTTGCCATCCTTTACTTGACTATTTTTGTTTTTGTCGACTTTCTATTGAATTGACCCATTTTTAAAAATTATTTTCTTTTGTTTCCACAACTATATGAAAATTTTACATTCTATCATTTTAAAACTATGTGCATCTTGACCTGCCTAGGCAATGCTTGGCATATTCTAGACATCAAATAGGCAAATTCTTAATGAATACTTAGGAAATATTACTTGGTTTCATTAAAGTGGCATGATCAAATGGATTGAACAAAACCAACAAACACTATTTCTACGTAAACAAAGTTGAATTTTTAACTTGGTGACAGTGTAGACACTGATGAGAAATCAAGAGGAGAAAGAAACTGTATAATTATAATCTAACTGTTTTTTCTTTTTTAAAGAGTGGGCAGATATTCTGTACATAGCAATCAGCTGAAATAGAAACCCTATCATACTTTAGAAAAAGTTAATCTCAGAGATTTTTAAATATTCTATTTAATAAATACTGCATGTATATAGTGTCTAGGTCCATCCATGTAGCTGCAAATGGCACTAAGAAATCCAAAATTTCTAACATTTTTTTAAATAACAACAACGGTTTTATGGTATGTACATAAACTGGATGCTTTGGGAAGCTGCTAGAAAAAATAAGCTCACCAAAGCAAATATTTACTCTTCCTTGCATTTTATTAAACACTCTGGAGTTAAGAAAAGTAGAACATGGAAATGGTGCTGTAGGCCAAGGCTCGTGATATATTTGGCCTGAGGGATCATGGCCAGAGTGTGCTCTTGTCTGTTCATTTTAAGGCACTCTCCCCAGACTTGGTTCTGTACTCTCGGGACTCTTTAAAAGTTCAGAAATGTTTTAAAGTTTCAGTATGTTTTGAAGGTGGTTTTGAGGTTTCCTTTTTCCTTATATTCCACACACTTTTATATTCAATCTGGAGCCATAACTTCAATTATTTGAATACCTCCAGTGTATTGAATAGAAAGAAGTTTGACTAATTTTGACAGATTGCATTAAATTGTGCAGACATAAGGAAAATCAGGCACACACTTTTCATCCCCATATCTGCTGGCTCATTAAAGCCTTTCCTCAATATGTCTTGTAGTCCTGCCAAACATAAATTAGTGCATTTTGTAATAGCGAAAATTCCCCAGAAGTTCTAAGTCTAATATTTATTTTAAATATTAATTCAAATGTTTGATTCCATTTACACTTCCAAAAGGTTGCAAAAATAAAACAAATCAATAAGAAAAAGTATTGACAATACCAGTGTATTCAAGCATGAACATTTAATCCACAATAGAAGAAATTCAATAATAACAAACATAATGTTTAATCTTGGTGGCCAAAGTCATGCAAATTATACTAATAGCTAACATTTACTGAGGGGCTTCCCTGGTGGCTCAGATGTTAACTGCCTGCAATACAAGAGAACGAGTTTCGATCCCTGGGTCTGGAAGATCCCCTAGAGAAGAAAATGGGGAACTGCTCCAGTATTCTCTCCTGGGAATCCCATGGACAAAGGAATCTGGTGGGCTACAGTCTATGAGATCCAAAAGAGTTAGATATGATTTAGCAACTAAACAATAACAACCTTGTATGTCAGACATGAGTCTAAGAACTTGGCCTGAATTAGCTAATTCAATCATCACAATGATCCTATTAGGACAGCACCATTATAATTCAAATTTCCATTTTATTAATAAGGATTTCATGTGTAGTAAGTGGTGAAGCTTGAATGTAAAACCAAGCTATGCCGACCTCAGAGAACACCTACTTAGCTAACACTCAATTCGGCCCATTCAGTCCTATCTACTAATAACAGTTTGCATAAATGCCCATATAAAACTGCTTGTTTTCCACAGAACTGAGAAAATGAACTTTTTGCATTTAGCTCAGAGACATGCAAACAAATGTTCATCCAAAATCGCGTGCTTGTCAGCTTTGTTTATAATAGTCAAAAACCGAGAACAACCAACATTTCTCTCAATAGATGAGTGGCTGTAAGTAGACTGTGTCACATGCATACCATGGAGACAGCAATGCAGAAATGAACTAGGGACTTCCCTGGTGGGCCAACACTTAAGAGTCCACCAATACAGGGGACACAGGTTTGATCCCTGGTCGGGGAACTAAGATCCCACATGCTGTGAGGCAACTAAACCCGTTTGCCATGAAGGTTCCCATCCCACACGACGACAAAAATCCCGCATGCCACAACTAAGACCCAACACAGCAATTTAAACAAACACATAAGTGATTTAAAAGGAATGAATTACTGATACACAGCTCAGATGGCTATTTTACGGAAACTCTGTTGAGCGTGAAAAACTAATCTCAAAAGGCATATTTGAATTATCCTGTAGCACTGCATTTATATAATATTCTCAAGCTGAACAAAATTATACTCATGGCAAATAGACTAGAGGTTACCTGAAGGTTGGTAATGGTGGTAGAGGGGTAGTGTGAGGGAATCTTATGGCGGGGGGGGGGGGGCAACAGTTTTATATCATGATTGGGGTGGTGTTACAGGAGTCTACACAAGTGATGGATTGCACAGAGCCACACACACACACACCATCAGCAGTTTATCAGCTTATCCTCCACTCTTTCTTGGGATTTGCTCAAACTCATCTCCATTGAGTTGGTGATGCCATCCCACCATCTCATCCTCTGTCACTCTCATCACCTTCTGCCCACACACAAAGTACAAATGAAACTGGTAAAATCCAAATAAGCTCTGCGTAGGGCCACAATCCAGAGGGCCGCAAAGAGCTGGACATGACTGAAGTGATCAGCACACACACACAGCCATGGCACCAAAGTCAGTGTGTTGGTGTTGAGATTGTAGGACAGTGATGCAGGGTATTATTATATTAGAGGAAGTTGTGGAGAGGGTATAAGGGGCCACCATCTGCATAGTTTTGTAAATTTCTGTGAATCTATATGTTGTTGTTCAGTCAGTCACTACGTCGTGTCCGACTCTCTGCAAGCTCACAGACTATAGTACACCAGACTTCCCTGTCCTTCACTATCTCCTGGAGTTTGCTCAGACTCATATCCATTGAATTTGTAATGCCATCCAACCATCTCATCCACTGTCATCCCCTTCTCCTCCCACCTTCAATCTTTCCCAGCATCAGGGTCTTTTCCAGTGAGTCAATTCTTCGCATCAGGCGGCCAAAATATTGGAGCTTCAGCTTCAGCATCAGTCCTTCCAATAAATATTCAAGGTTGATTTGCTTTAGAATTGACTGGTTTGATCTGCTTGTTGTCCAAGGGACTCTCAAGAGTCTTATCCAACACCGCAATTCACATGCATCAATTCTTCAGCACTCAGCTTTCTTAATGGTCCAACTCTCACATCTTTACAAAAGTAAAAAGGTAGGGGAAAGAATCCTATATCTGCTTGACTTTGCCCTCAAACTCTAACTAGTATTTAGCCACTTGATCTCTTTAGGCTTTTCTATCAATAAATTGTGGGAAAAAACATTATTGTTCAAAGGAATATTGCTAACTTGCCAAATTATATGACATAACACATGTGAAACACTTTATTTTTTGAAGTTGGGGGAGCTATTTATGACAAAATTCATTGCCCTCATCATTACCATAGCCATTTTTCTGCTACACAGAGACAAGTGATATTCTTATGGAAACTATAATTCAGTATACTTTACAAGGCTGTGGCAGGCTACAGTCCACGGGGTTGCAAAGAGTCGGACACGACTGAGCAACTTCTTCACTTCACTTCACTTTATATAATAAACTCCGTGAGCAGAAATGATCTAAAATCTTCTGTACTCTGTCCCTAACAACAGTTCCCTTTGTAACTCTGGGCCCTTTAATCATCAGCACCCAAATAGTGTTTTCATGAGCAAATAGTACACAATATTTGAAGTCGAATGCACTCATACTCCTTTAAAAATTCCCGGTTAATTGAATTTGCCTCTCACAATCATACAGGAGTACTACTTTGTATAGTGAAATCACTACTATATTTGATATATTGGTCATGACAACATATTTACCACAAACAAGAGAGAGATTTTTAGATGATAGTTTTCATGCAGGAGGTTTTCAAAGGAAGCTTTCTGAATAATGTGCTTAAGGTGATGGCACCCCACTCCAGTACTCTTCCCATGGACCAAGGATCCTGGTGGGCTGCAGGCCATGGAGTCGCGAAGAGTTGGATACGACTAAGCGACTTCCCTTTCACTTTTCACTTTCATGCATTGGAGAAGGAAATGGCAACCCACTCCGGTGTTCTTGCCTGGAGAATCCCAGGGACAGGGGAGCCTGGTGGGCTGCCATCTATGGGATCACACAGAGTCGGACATGACTAAAGTGACTTAGCAGTAGCAGCTTCCTGGAATAAATATTTGTGGTATTCTAGTGGTTTCCAAAGGAAAAATACAAAAATTTTAATTATAAGCTTAGGATTTTTCTTCTTAAGGGGATTTACCAAGAGGCAAGACAGTAGTCAAAACTTACATTTTTAATGAAAAGTTTGCTACTATAATATGAATTAAAGCTTGTCTGATACAAAATATATATCTGAGTATTCAAACATAATATTTAACCAGACATTAAGTATACCAAGTCATGCCACCATGATTTTCTTAGCTGCAAACCATGAAATGGTCTGAAAAATATTAGTATTAGACACAAAAAAGATTTTTCTTCTTACATTTTTGTGGGAATGAGCTAATTCTATTTATTCTGACTTCAAAGTAAATATTGTTAAAAATATAAATGAGGAGAAATTTGCATTGACCCTAAAATAAAGCAAGTTTCAGAAAGCTCACAACAAACAAGGTAATGTTTCAATGGAAAATATTACTCTGGTATATGATAAAGCTTTCTTTTTCTCTTGTCATTATTTTCCATGCCCTTTAATTTTATGGAAGCACATCCACTTATTAAACCAAAAACTAATCTGAAAACATTCCTGTCAGATGATTTACTTGTAAATAAAATTGTCAGCCTAATTAATGATTAAGATAGAAACATTCATAAGAGCTTTTAAGGAAAACTCTTTTTTTAACCTTTGACAGTTGAGATAATTGTTCCTGTAAGTAATTAAGAGGAGGAAAGACCTGTGTGTCTCAGAGTCAGTTGACATATACACAGTGACGCTGCACGTGGGTGACAGGCACAAGCCTTGCTAATTTAGGTGGCACTCAGAGGAAACCCTTTTTAGAAAAATACAATGGCCTATCTCTACTTCACAACTTCCTTTTCTAGTATATGCTTCCCCACATATTTGACATCCTAATTACCTTGGAAACTATTACGAGGTACAAATGCCCCGGCCCCATCCACAGAGATATGGTTGTTGTTGACTGAAATTGAAGTCTGGACGAAAGAATTAATTCAACAGACAAACAGCAACTGTAGAACATCCCAGGTGATTTGAAAGCATTCCTATGTAGTTTATCCTCATTTAGCTGCAAATATGAGTATTTTCCGGAGAAGTCAATGGCATCTCACTCCAGTACTCTTGCCTGGAAACTCCCATGGACAGAGGAGGCTGGTGGGCTGTAGTCCATGAGGTCGCTGAGTCAGACGTGACTGAGCGACTTCACTTTCACTTTTCACTTGCATTGGAGAAGGAAATGGCAACCCACTCCAGTGTTCTTGCCTGGAGAATCCCAGGGATGGGGGAGCCTGGTGGGCTGCCCTCTATGGGGTCACACAGAGTCGGACACGACTGAAGCGACTCAGCAGCATGAGTGTTTCCGTTGAGCAGTGTGTGTTTGGCTTTTCGCCTTGTGAATGACGGGCTCTGAAGTCTGGAAACATGAGGAAATTGGCAAGGGAAAAATGCTGGTCTATCCTCACATTGATCAGTCCAGTCTTTGAATGGAGAGGTGAAGGAGCTAGAAGAGCTAACACCACTTAGAAAGAGAAGAAGAGAGGTAAAGAAATTACGCTAGACAATTTTAAAACTTGTTTAAAAGCTATAGCAATCAAGACAGTGTGCTATTGGAATGAAGCCAGACAAATATATATCAAAGGAATGGATTAAAGAGTCTGGATATCCACACAAAACTAGAAAATTGATTTTTGATGTAGATTCAAATGTCATTCTGTGGAGAAAGAATAGCCCTTTCAACAGATGGTGCTGGAACAATCGGATAGCCACACATTAAAAAAATTTTTTCGAATCTCTATTTGAATCTCACGTCATATACAAAATTAACTTTTAATGGCTTATAACTCTACATATATAATATAAAAATAGAAAACATAGAAGAAAATATGTGTCAACTGCAGTTAGGAAACAGTTCTTGGATATGACACAATAAGCATAATGCGTAAAAGAGAAAATGATAAATTTGATGGAATTAAAAAAGTGTTTTGTAGTGAGAAAAAATTATGTTATGCTGTGAAAAACGTGAGAAAACTTACACGCAGAGTACATCATATGAAATTCTGGGCTGGATGAAGCACAAGCTGGAATCAAGATTGCTGGGAAAAATATCAATAACCTCAGATATGCAGATGACACCACCCTTATGATAGAAAGCAAAGAACTAAAGACCCTCAATGAAAGTGAAAGAGGAGAGTGAAAAAGTTGGCTTAAAACTCAACGTTCAGAAAACTAAGATCATGGCATCCGGTCCCATCACTTCATGGCAAATAAATGGGGAAACAATGGAAATAGTGACAGACTTTCTTTTTCTGGGCTCCAAAATCACTGCAGATGGTGACTGCAGCCATGAAATTAAGACACTTACTCCTTGGAAGAAAAGCTATGACTAACGTAGACAGCATATTAAAAAGCAGAGACATTACTTTGCCAACAAAGGTCTGTCTAGTCAAAACTATGGTTTTTCCAGTAGTCATGTATGGATGTGAGAGTTGGCCTATAAAGAAAGCTGAGCACTGAAGAACTGATGCTTTTGAACTGTGGTGTTGGAGAAGACTCTTGAGAGTCACTTGGTCTGCAAGGTGATCAAACTAGTTCATCCTGAAGGAAATCAGTCCTGAATATTCATTTGAAAGACCAATGCTGAAGCTGAAACACCAATACTTTGGCCACCTGATGTGAAGAGCTGACTCATTGGAAAAGACCCTGATGCTGGGAAAGATTGAAGGCAGTAGGATAAGGGGATAACAGAGGAAGAGATGGTTGGATGGCATCCCAGACTAGATGGACATGAGTTTGAGCAAACTCCAGGAGTTGGTGATGGACAGGGAAGCCTGGTGTGCTGTAGTCCATGGGGTTGCAAAGAGTCGGACACGACTGAGTGACTGAACTGAACTACTGAACTGGAAAAGGTGTTTTGTTGTGAGTAAAGCACCATTGAGAGAATGAAAAGATTAGATGTGGACACAGAGAGAATATGTGCAAACATCCTTTCATAATGATAGAAGTGTCAATCCAGAGAACATTCTAAACATTTATGCTTCAAAATGCTAGAATACACAGTTCAAAAATGCATAAAGTGCAACTACAAGAAAAAAAGGGATGAATCTACAATTAAGGTGAATATTTCAATATCCATTTTAAGTATTTCATAGGACAACTAAAAACTATAAGGATATAAATGATTTGAATGAAATGGTCAAACAGTTTTACCAAAGAGACATTTTAGAATAATTCATCAAACAGCAGTAGAAAATATGCATATTTTTTTGCCCACGAGACATTAACCAAGACAGACCAAACATTAAAATAATACAGGTGATACAACACACGGGTTCTAACCACAGTGGAATTAAATGATATGTCAATCAGCAAAAGGTTTCTAGAAAAGTCTCAAACACTTGGTGAGTAAATAAGATACTTCTAAATAGCTCATGAGACAATAAATAGAAGACAAAGGAGAAATTAAAAAGGATTTGAAACTGAATGAAAATGATAAAACTACACGAGAAATTAGTTGGAAGTCACTGTAGAAAGCTACAAATTTCATCTGATAAGTGATTCATATGCCCAAGATTACATATATAATTTTCGAAACTCAA